>JAAWXA010000031.1:5582825-5604241 GCA_038090715.1 Florisuga fusca | reverse complement strand
TGCAGAGTAGTTTCCAATGACTGACAAGAACCATTCAAAGGGGAAAAAAAAATTTCCCAAAACAACACACTGAAAGCCCAGGCTGGAGTATCTCATCCGTTTAAGGATCCTGATAAGAAATCTGACTTTTTTTTTTTTTTAAATATAGATTTAAGTTTGTTGATAATCAGTAACAATTTTATGATTGGTAGTACAGCCACCTCACTTACATGTGTCAAATTCTGTTTGCCACTGACTCAGAAGGAGCTGTTCAAGACACGCTTAGACATGGCTTTCAGACCACTGCAGAGAAAGCCGTTAGAAGCTGTATCCTTGGGTAAGGTCTAAAGCTAGCAGCCTCAGAAAGATGCTTCCTCTGGTTTCTTTACTTTTTCTTTCCTATAGAAGCAATTTACCTTTTTTTTTTCTTAATAAAAATCAATCTAACAAATTTATTCACTTTTTGCTTTTAGGTTAACTTTCTGATTTCTGAAGAACTGAACAATCTAGAATCAAGACCACAGTAATCTTTTTTACTTTGTAAAAAAATTACCATTTGAAACTCTTTCTTTTCTGAACAAGATCTAGTTTTAATTAATCTTAGCCATTTGTATAAATCCATAATGAATGAATCCAATCTTATTATAGTAAGTCTCACGTCCTAATGTGCTCACTAATTACAAAAAAATTTATTATGCAAAGGATGGGAAAAAAAAATCCTAAATAAAATCTATAAGGGCTCAGTTCACTCAGGATATGAGGTACTGTCTGAATGAGAATCATGTTGCTTTCTCTCCCTGCTCTGCCTGGATGTGAACAGCAGTTCCATGGAAGCTATGCACATACTGTAGTAGTTCTCATAAACTCCCCATTGAATAATGCAGCTGAATAAAGCTTCTGGAGCTTCCCAAGTTATTATACTGAAACAAAGGATTCTTCTACCTTTATGCCAATTTACATCTGGAAGCATGAATGACTGAGGAAGACAAGATGATACAGTCAGGGACAGGTGTTTTCAAGTTTTCTCTGGGGCTGTACCTTTCCCATTATTTTTTGCATGGCACACATAACATTGCTTTACCTGTGGGTGGGTGCTTTTATTACATACCAGAAAAACACTGTGCTCTCCTGCATACAAGCTAGTAAAATTCTGTGAATGCTATGAATGAAATGCATGCATCAGTTCCTATTACTCAGCATCCCAAAGATCAAGGTTCACATTTGTTTCTTGAGTGCAAATAAAGGTACATTGACCCATTTTACTGTAAATTTGTTCTGAACATTCATCAAACAAAATGTAGTTGTTCTATAGTAATGATCTGTTTTCCATGCAGAGCATAACAGACTATCTTAAAGTATATTCATTCTCACCCTGTGAAGTATAGCAGTATTATAAACTTCATTTCACAGTGGAAAAGACTGATGGTCTACCCAAGGGCAAGAAATTGCACCAGTATCACAGAAGAAAGCTACAACAGAGCCCACAGCCAAATCTGGTTTCTGGATTCTCACTCCTCCTCTGCCTTGCTATAAAAGACCCATCTGAATTTATAAGTTCACAAGCCCTGCACAGCTATCAGCTGCTGAGCTGGGATACCAGATCTTATGTACATTTGGCTGACAATCCCCATCCTGTGAGTACCATGCTCTGTTAGTAAAAAACATGCTTCACTGTAGGTAAGCACTAATGTCCCTCATAATGCAGGTTGCAGCTGACCTTGTAAGACAGTAAGAGTTCAGCATTAAAAAAAAAGCCTTCTGTTTCACTTCATCACTTCATTTTCACATCGTATTTAAAGACTCCAGGAGTTCTCACTGTTCCACTCTAACTTTCAACATTCCAGTTTTCAAGCCCTTTACCACTAGAGCCAACAGGAGATTACTGGGAGAAGGAACTGATTTGTCTGTATTTGTGGAAATACAACTACCAGATCCACCAGGTGTGTGCAGCAGCTAGAAAAGATATCTGAGCAGATGAGCGTTCTGCAGACTGTAAGCAGCAATCAACAGATGTTTCAAGCACTTGCTGACCAACTGCAGGGAGCAGAGCAATCACCCTGCAGTGGGATCAGGTCACAGTACAAGCCTGTGCCTGTGAGGAGTGACTGCACACCCTGCAGATCCTGTGTTCCTCAGGCTGCACGCCAAGTTTATTTCAGCCTTGGGATGCCAAAATGACAGCTGCTTTGGGAGGGAAGAATTAGGGTATCAATCTTATGGGGAAAGTTTGCATCTTTTAAGAGTCTGTGCGGTGTCAGAAAAAGGGCAGTCAGTTTGCAGGTATGTGTGACTCTTAACCACACACTGCACGTGGAAGCACAAGCATGGAGAACGCACAGGAATTAATATTTAATTTTAAAAGCTTCCCTAAATGTGTAGGCAACAGGCTGGCCCTATCTAAAAGCTAAACCATTGTGGTGAAATAGGAACATTAAAACATTCTATTGTAGATAATAAAATTTGAAGTACATTTGAAATAATAGTTCTAAAGCATTAGGTAGTCTTGATATCAAATTGCCACTCTATCTTCTAAAGAAATTTTTGTCTGTGTTTAGTACTGCTGAGTGCATAGCCTTATTCCAATTTTACAATAGAAGACACATTTGTGATTTACTTCAATCTGAACAGCAGCTTACTGCTGAAGTTTATGATAGGGAATACTGCATAGTTTTAGTGTATTCATTCTGTTATTTTCTAATTCTTGCTGCACATACATGATGATAAAGTGATCTGCTACTTTCAACTAGAGTGTCCTGCTCCCTATCTACATGTGTCCTGTTTCCATTTGAGGTACAAAGGATAAAGCAGCGTGCCACAGTCCACTGGGAGAGTTATTTTAACACACACTTGATCTGTAAAGTACCTGAGTTCTTTCATCTTTTGTGGGTAACATCACACAATGGACTGAAGTAAGTTGGGTACCTAAAAAAAAGTCTGACCTCAGATATATATATATATCTACATATAGATCTTTACAGATGCCTCTGTGAGCCTGCATTCCAGTACCTCAAGCTAGGTCAGGAAGGTATGTTAAGTACCTCCATGCTACCACAAACCTGCTCTCGGAATCGCTCAGAAGCTTCTCCTTGCTTTGCTGGCCAAAGGTGCCTTTTCCTAAGGGGTATGGGAACTCACTGTCAGCTCAATGCTGCCAGTGTGCCCCAGAAAGTATGGGACTGCACTCTGCAGAGAAGCAGCAGCTCTGACCAAGCTGCCACAACTCTTGCTGCATTTCCTTATCTTTTTCTTTATCCAACACTTTCTTATCCTTTCTGAAACATCTGTATTATCTTTATTCCTGCAAACTGTGTACACCTTGGCCTTGCATAGACTAACACTGTAATTCTCATCTCTGTGACATTTTACTTCAAAGGCACTGTGAGTTAGAGCATTAATTAAAATAAAATCTAAATATCAGGCCTCCTTACTAATCTGGTATCACCAAACATAACATTTTCAGTTCTTAGTACAAGGAGTGTTTTACTCTGGTTAGTGTGAGGTTAATACCTAGCCAGATCTATCTTTTTTTATTAGTAGAAGTAGTAGTAAGTCAACAGCACCTTTTAGTATCTCGCAAGACAAGTTTCTACATTGCTGCAGTATGATTTTTCATGTGATTAGAAAATCAAGACTAGAACATATGCCCACGCACATCCTCCACAATCAATTTGCAAGATAGGGAAGATGTTAGCGATCTCTGTTGCACCACACTTTATTTTTATCCCAAAGACCAAGTTCCATTGAGAAAGAGGGTATGGCCTGTGAAGAAACTAGGAGAAGGTTTCTTGATTAACCCCAAAAAGACAGGGACTGCATTACCCTTACCACAAATCACCCTCTGCAGGTATTTTCCCAGCCTGGAGGTGTTCAAGAGGTAGCCACAGCTGGGAAGGTCTCATTAATATACATAGCTTAATTAATAACTAATTAATATAACAGCTTAATTGCCAACATGGCTCCAGGGCTGAAGTGTCAGGAGGCACTGTGATGTTTTAGGAACTCAGAGGTGGACTCTTGTCTTCTCCAAATCTTGCAGTCTATAAATTTACAAGTTAGAGCTGTGATTTACTGACAGGACAGGACAAATATTCACTTTTCTTAATAGACCAATACTGAGGAAAAGTCTCAATACACGGCAGAGTTTCACCCTCTGCAATTTTCCTTCTTCCCCAACAGTTATAACATCATGATTTTAATTTTATTAAATAACAAACATACTGGTCAGCCAGCCCAATATCCTGACTAACAGTCAGTAGTCAGTAGTAGTCACCTGGAAGATTGTGTAATGGAAAGCTCCTTCTCTTACACTTTCCTGATGGTACCCTGCAGATTACAGACTTCGTTTGTCCATGGTTTCATTCAGATCAGTACTGATTGACATTTCTAATTAATAAAATTATGTTTATAATTAAATTATCAGCCTCTACAGCAACTGTGGAAACAAGAAGTGCAATTAAGTTGTACACTGTGTGAAAATGGACTTTTGGCTTCAAACTCCCTTGCCCAATAATTTCACTGTGTGACCACTGTATTATATGACCATAAATGAGTGAGCATTCCTGAGCCATCTTATTATTTCCTAAACCTCTGAAATACCCTACTTCAATCATCTGTTTTCACACAGAAGACTCCTTGTCCAATTCATATAACAAACAGAAATCACTATGTTTTTAAACACTTCAGGCATTCTTTATGCTTTTATCATTTCACTATTTGCCTTTTAAGACAGAATTGTCAGAACACCATACAGAGCCAGAGACATGGAGTTACAGCAGTAGCATAATTACACACTCTGTTTGGTGTGGTATTTCATTTGCAATTCCTAATTTTGTAATTCCCTTTTTGACTGCTACTAAACACTGAGATGACAATGAACTTGCCACAGGAAGATCAAAATCCCAGGTGGAACAAATTAATTCAGAATCTATTTTTTAGTTCATGTATATTACTTTGTACAGTACAGACTTTAGTCTGGCTAATTTATTTCTCAGTCACTTACATAGCTTTAGTTTTTGACCTGCAAATAATTTTATAGAGGCAGCAAACACTATTGCCCTATGTACTGACATCCCTTTCTTAGGTCTTTAAACATGGCAAACAGCATACATCCCCACTGGGATGTCCCTCTGTGAAAAACACTTAAACCTCCCATTTGTTTTCTTCAGCCAGGTCTTCATCTACAAAAGGATCTTCTCTCCACTGCATACCAGTTTAAGTTCTCAAGGGCTCAAAGCATCTTGAAAATCCAAGGAAGTTGTGACAACTGACTCATCTTTTTATCTACAGGCTTGTTGACTGCACAGAAGAATTACAAGAGGTGTGGTATCCCTTTGCAAAGTCCACATTTTACACGTATCCACTAAGACTGTTCTCATTACGATTACTCTCATGTTCCTGGCTTAGAGGTCAGCCTAATTTCTGTCATTCTCCCAGGGACTCCACTTCAAACTGTTCTCAGATGTGCTACCCTTTATTCCTTTGGTACCACAATGACAAATGACAGTTAAAACTCATTTGGGGGGAGTCCAGTAATTTCATACATGCACTCCTTCAAATCTCAAGAACAGTAAATCTATATGAAACTCACAATAAAGGAAGTGCTGAATAAAGTGATAATGTGCTAAGCAAACACGTTGAACACACATGCACTCACAGAATTATTACTTCCATGCTCATAATTATGCACTCATGTTCTGTTGGAACATGTGCAATTGCCAAACCAGAGCCTAAAACCAGCAGGCTGCTATCTGCTCCTTATCCCCACGTCTTACCAAGGTTTGACCTCAGGAACTGAAGAAGAATCATAAACCTAGAAGTCATGTCTGCCTTTTGGAAGGTTACAAATATCTCCTCCTTCCCTCACCCTCCCAATTACCAGCCAGGCTGTAAGTCTCCCTAGTACAAATAACACCAAATGCACCCAGTTTTTGGAAGGAAGCTGCTGGTAGCAACTATCTCAGTGTTACAACTCAACTGGCAGCATCAAAATCCTCTTAGAAGGCAGGAACCTGTGAAAATCTCTTTAGTTTCCATGGGCCCCTGCTCATCCTCCATCAGTGACATCATTAAAAAGGAGTCATTTTTCAAGCAGCAGCCATTTTCTGAATTCTCCATAGTTTTTCATGGCTCAGCTCTACTGTCTTCTCACCTCCTGTTTCACCATGAGAACTCAGGCTGCCCCTGAGCATTGCTATTTGCACAGCACCTCAGAAGAAAAGCACTTCTGAAATATTTTGTGGAAAGACGTGTCTCATGTTACAGAAGCTGCATGACTACAGTAAGCCAACACCTAAATATTTGTGTGCCTTGTCTCCACATGCCTTCATTACGAAGACATAACCTCAGGTGTTATTTATATGAATGCACAATCATAGCTATAAAATTCTTGACAGTTCCATATAATCATACTGACGAACTGTGCAGATGACTGGACTCCTGGTTGAGCAATAATCTTCCAGTGGATCAACTTCTGTCACCACAGTAGAAAGGGGTTCTCAGCACAGATTGTTCATCTCTACAGAAACAAGTAGGGCTCTGTCCTTTTTCTGAGACTAGACAGGTATTTCCCTTGTACCAGGCTCTTCAAGGCTGATGTTCTACTGCGTTGTTATCTAATCAATATACTTTTCATTCTAATCCATAATATCCAGCATAGCATTGCATCATAAGCCATGACATTCAGAAACTGTGTCCAACAGAATGAATCTGTACTTCAAGGAGCACATTTCCACCTACTTGCAACTTACTACTTTTCCACACAGTGTGTTTGACCCTTTCAAATTTTATAGTGCTCAAAAATACATTAAGCAGAATGGAAATTCATTCTTCAAAGATGTAAAAAAAATATGTCTATATGTATTAACAGTGTTTTAAAATCTGTACCTCAGAAATGTAGTTTTTAATTATAGAAAACCTGAAGACTTTCACACAATCTGCAGGTGCAAATAAAAGTGTAACAAGTTTCAGATCTGAACAGAGAGGATACTTACATATTTATAAGGAATAACAAGAAATATGAGCTAGTATTTTTGAAGTATTTACTAATTGCTACAATTGCTAATTGAATTGAATTGAAAATATTTATTTTCCTGAACACTGCTGTTCTAGAACTTCCAAGAAATTAAATTCTCTTTTCAACAACCACCATGTTTCAAGATTTGTATTTGTCAAAATCAGAAAAGACACATTTGGAAAGAATGAAACACTGGGAGTTACAGCTCTCTGGTGATAGGACTGGTGTGATTCTTGTTACAAAACTTAATTTCTTGACCACCTAGTTTATTTTATATTTGTTCATATATTTTAGGTTGAAAAATGCAGGAACAGATGGTAAGAGAAATGAAAAACTGAATGACACTTAAGCCGTACTACTGAAGATGCACATATGCTAACTTTATTACATGAGTACTTCCAATAACTGTAAAGGAAGTAATCATTGGAATATAATTAGGCATATGAGTAAATACGTGGAAAACAGAGGGCCTAGTCAGCTGCTAAATATAGGAATTTAGTCACTTTCTTATTTAAAACAAGCATGTTCAAAATGAGATCTGCAGATCTCAAACAAAGCCTGACAATTGACTTCTGGACAACATATTCCAAAGTCCCCCTTTCAGAGAAATAGTTTGGCGTGCTGAATGATGTGGACACTATCTCAACTCTTCCCTGGCATCCGTAGCTGTGGAGTGGCACATGCATGAACACAGGGAACAGCTGCATCTGTCTTTCCTGCCCCTGCCTTCTCCCAAAACAAATCTACCTGGTGCAAAACCATGCAAGGCAGGTGCTCAGTGTCACCACATGTGGACAACGCAACCAGCTCAACGCTGCTGTCACCTTCTGTGGCTCTTGTTGTGTAAGTGCCACTCTGCAGCTGTGGGACACAGCCCCTGGCCAGGGCATTCAGCAGGAAACCAGAAATTAGGGCTTTAAAGCCTTTTCAGTTGAGCCTTTGGTTTATGCCACTTTCTTTTGCCCACCTGCATATGTATATTTATCTTTATTTTCTAAATATCCATCATTACTCTTTAGACACAAGTGAGGCTCAGAATTAACTCTTCAGAGCAGAGCAGAGCACTGGCCCTTTGCTGTTTGAACTGTGCAGGGTCCTTCCCAGAGCAGAAAAGTGCAAGAACCATATATGTTTATATATACCTAGGGAAAAAAGAGGCCCTGGTTCTTTACTGCCCAGTGGCACCTGCAGATACTTATGCCTCTGAAAACAAAGTGTAAAATTGTATCATAATGACTGGCATTCCAAACTGGCATTACAATGAAAAGCCCTCAAATGTTAACTTGTAAGTGATGGCACATGATTTTAATATTAAAACAGCTGCCTATACTTACAAATTATGGAACAACTCCTTGACCAGAACCCAGTTCATCCTTCTGCCTCTCTGACTTTACCCTACTGACTTCTGTTGTCTGACTGATTTTTGGAATTCCAGGAGAACAATATCTTAGCCAGTAGGGCTCTGATCAATATATGATCATCATTATTTAGCAACAATAACAATAAAAAGTAATCTAGTGTTAAGGTATAATTTTAGTCATACTGTATCACCTTCAGTCTTACTCTCACATATTTCAGTGACAAACTCTGGCAGACATTTACCTACACAGTTTGTCCTCCCTGCCCACTGCAGGATTGTGCTGGGATATCTAGGTTAGGTCAAGAGCAGTGAATCTGTCCACACAGAGCTCTCACTAGCCCAAGTACTGTATGCATACAGTATAATACCCCTCAGCAGGGGTGTGAGACAGATTAAAAGGGAACTCAAAAAGTTGTGGCCAGTGCCAAACTCCTCCGGTGCACACACACCATACTGTGCGTTAAGCCCTGGAACTTTTCAACTTGGAGATGGAGCAAGTAGAATCTTCTGGGTAACAGAAGGGACCATAAAGATCATGTAGTTCCAACTCCCCTGCCATGGGCAGGAACACCTCCCACGAGACCTGCTGGTGATGCTGGTGGCACTGCAGAAGCCACCCCCCCTCTGCTCCAGCCTTCTTTCAGCAAAGGGGACTGATACACACTGAAAAAGATTTTTTCCCAAACCCCAACTAATATGCCCTATCATGAACCACAGAAACACAACCTACTCAAAAGAGGAACAAATGCCACTTTGTTTTCTAGTGAGCAGCAGTAGTCTCTTCTTTCTATCATATTTGAAATACCAGAGCTTTGCTTATGGCCATATTAAAAGGCATGGACTCTTTTGCATCCACAGTCCTATTCTTTCTGGGAGGATGTGTCTTCTTTTGTATCTTGTCCTCCTTTCCTCCCCACTATTTTGATAACTTTTTAGGTTTTAGTTGCAGGTACTTAGCAATCTTTACCATTCTTGCCTACAGCCTAATACTGCTTTCAGCCGACACAAAAGGATGAAACCAAAGAGCCGATCTCTGTGTTGCATATACCTTCAGTTGTACAATATTGCTGTCCTGTAAGGTTAGCTTTTCTCAGTTTCCCATGCAAAAGAGAAACAAATGCATGTTCATTTCTAAGCCACTTCATAAAATCCATGAAAAGAATTAACAAAAAGAAATATTTGTTTCAGTATTATTATGAGCTCACCCCCATCTGTTTTATAGAAATAGTGGCAGGGTTTGAATGAAAATATGTGAAGAATGTGCAGCACTCTTGTGATGGATATGGCATTTCAGTGATCTAATTTTAAAAGAAACTAAGTAAAAGAAATGAGAAAAGAAAACCTGACAGAAATTTGATTGAAGGACAATTTGAGAAGGAGAGCTCTACAGTGTACTTTGAAAAGAAATCCATTATGATACAATTTTGAAGTTACTTTCCCTATAATTTTCATGAGAAGTTGCTATGCTACAGTATGGTTTGAGAACATGCCTGTTCTATGATAGAAAAAGTGAACTGAAATTATTTATTGGAGCTTGTTAGATCCCTCAGATCTCAGCCAAACATACCTGGAGATACGCATGATGCCAGATCCAAAACCCTTTTCATGGTTTTCTACAGACTATTTCTACATGGTTTTCTTTCTTTGTCACTTACTTCCTGAAATTCCTGAGCTTGAATTAGATGGTTTCTTATCTGGCCTGCACAATGGTATGGAGTGCACAAAAAAATTTGGCTGAAAGCACCTGAAAAAGATCACCTCTGGCAAAGAAGTGGGACTGTGTCATTCCTAAGACAGGACACAGGGACTGTGCTACTGAATGGCTGTACTAGTAGCATGAAAAAGTGTTTTAAAATTGCCCTTACGACATATGGAGAAAGTCTGAAATATTTTAATCTTATTTTGCATTTTAATTTCAGAAATATCAGAGAGGCAGCAGGCCCAGATTCCACAGTCACAGCAGAGTGAATACTCAGGAAGTTTTAGATATTTGCTGGATCAAATTTTTGTTTCAATTATACATCTTTTTTCCCCTCCAAAAGCTAATTTTAATGTACTAGAGCTAATCTCCATTCTGTTTATTCTTAGGCTCTTAGTATTTAAAACACTGAAAATTGCAAATGTAAGTTAAACAAAACACATCAGCAGTCTACCAACCCATGAACAAGGACAGACTGCCTCAGACCTTCTCTGCATAAGTACACTTGAAAAAGGAGCACTGTCTAGATTTGGATGGAAAAAAACCCCAAACACTGAAATAAATTAAGCAGGATGAGCGAAAAACAAAGTTATGACACTTGTTAGCACTCAGTGAAGAAGCTAGAGGGGAGATAATGTGCAGCCGCTCCTCCTCTCCTTCTTTCTTAGTCAGCATACCCATACAGCTGCCATACATCCCTTGCTGCAGGCAGTGGGAGGTTCACACACTGCCCTTTTCTCATAGGCAACTCAGAAGACAACAAGGCTTTCAGGTGTTTTCATGCCTCCTGTTTAAAGCCTTGACCAATCTATGTCTCATTTGACATGAGAAACCTCTTCCCTGCAGCTGCTCTGCAGGCTCCAACACCCCTTTCCAAAGGGAACCCCCAGCTCTTGCTTTTCACCTCTTTCACTTCTGGGTTTCACTGGGCTTGGTGTTTTTTCACTTCTTTCACTTGTATAATTGAAGTTTTCCTCCTTATCTGCCCCTTTCATCTGACAAGCTGGGGACATTCGTGCAGCTGCTTAACACCTCTTATCCTCAAGCAGAATGGATCCAGCAGGAGAGCAGGGACCAGCTCTGGATTGCTGCAGGTAAAGAAGCCCCCTGGATAACTGTACATTTCAGGCAGCACCAAATTTCTCCCAGTGCTCACCCCATCACCAACAGCACAAACCAACAGCCTGTTTGCTGCCCTTCCTCGGCCTGTGCTTTGGGTCAGGTTGTTCAGTGCATGCCTTCCTCCCAAAGGAGTGAAATCCATGTGAAAAACAGAGCCTGGTGCTCTGCTCTAGTCCCGGCACAGGACATGAAGGAGGCAACTCCAGGGCTGCCAGCGTTCACCAGGGACTCCTGAGTACTGGGAGGCAGAAAAGAGGGTAGTGGGACAGGCAGCAGTTAAAAGGCCAAAGACTTCATGGTCTGCAAAGTTAGAGGAGGAGTAAGGGGATAAGGGAAAAGGAGAGCAGTGCAGACAGGATGGAGCTGCCTTGATGCCTGAAAAATCAAAGCAAATTCAGAGCTGCTATTTCTCAGTTCCCCCTCCCCACTGCTGGGAGCTTTGCATGTAGCTGAGAGGTGAGAGCAGTTTCTTATTAACAGAGTAACAGTTCCTCTCTGACCTCCCAAGCTACACCAGCTGGAGAGCTGAGGGGGCTGTAACTGGCAGGAACTGGGTGCTCTGACCAGGACACCACAGCTGCCACGCTGATAGGTGGGAAAGGCATGCAGGCAATTCCTGCTGGCTCTGGGCTGCACTGGCAAACTGCACTGTGCATCACCAGCCAGCTATTAATAAATACAGGAGTAAGAAAAATGCTTCTGCCCTTACTTCTTTAAAAGCCCAAACTTAACCTCCAAATGGGTCTATTTCTGGCTGTTGGTCCAACACTTGATTCCAGAGCAGGAGCTTCCCCATCCAGGCATACAATTCCTGCTGATTTAAGCAAGCTTGGTGTTACAGCCACAGCAAGACCTGGCATTAGGCAGTCTGAGGATTTAACAAAGTGAATTTTGTTGCTGTTTAGGCCATCATGTAATTCATGAAGGGAACTGCACTTGCACAGCAGTACCTTACCCACTAACACACTCCTTATGTTTCTGCCTCTCTGCCTGTCCTCCAGTCCTACTCAATAAACAGTCCAATCTGGTATTTGCTGATCCCCCTGGCTGCACTACAGAAGTCCCTGACCTCTTGATTTACAAAGCACAAGACAGCAGATGTCATCCCTGAGTTGGCACTGACCACCTCTGAGGTCAGGAAGGGTTTGGATGGACACAGCAATCTGGCTGAGATAACCTGCACATGAACACAAACACTGTATTAGATATGCACTAACCATGCAGCTAAGGCATGGGTCCTTGTAAACCAACAGACAAATAACTAAACACCTCAACATAATAAGGAATTAGGAGAAATGGCTCTATTGTTTGTAAAAGAGAAAAACAACATTCTCAAAACTGATGACATTTCCCTGTTTTCTGCAGCACAAGCAGAGTTTGTCTCCTCATGCAGCTCTGCAAAAATATACTTTATTATTTTGCCACCTTATTGGATATTTTTTGGACTGAATTACATGGAATGCTCCACATATGATATCTCATTAGCAGATACGAATTTTTAAAAACTCCATTGCCACATGGACGTAAATTCTTGAAAATTAAATACAATGGTATTACTGGGATGTAGAAGAATCCTCCTGCCTCATTAAGAGAAATTCTTAAAAAGCCTTACAGAGAGAATAATCAGTCTTTGTAATTGTTCCACTCTCTAGAGGTTTGGAGTTGCCTTGTTTCCTTTCAAGTGCCCAAAAACTCTAGAGGGGAAGCAGTTGTTTCCTGAATACCAAAATGCTTTGTCATTAACCCAAAAAAACTGCCTGAAATAGTTGCCAACATTTGTTTTCTTCTCCTCTCCAATTAAAGATGTAAAGATGTAAAAAAAAGTTGGTCTGTCCTCTTCATCCTCTCATTCACCTTTGCCACTGATTGATCCACTTTCAGCAGCCAGTGCTCCCCTCGACAGATGAAAGGGACTTAGCTTGAATTTCCAGTTCATGTTCCAACTGTGAAGCCACTCTCTCTCCCCATTGCATTTAGCAGGACATGTGTATGGATCCTTCTGGGAGAAATTAAGAGCCCCTTTATGGAGTGGCTGTGGCCACAAGGACACAAATGCCACTGGAAGGAAACATGTTACAGGAACCATGCCATGGGATCTCCAACAGGGTATCAAGGGGTGATGCATCAGGGACACCTGAGAAACTGTTCAGTGAGCAGGCCAGTTGATCTCTTCTTGGAAATCATTGATCTCAAGAGCTGGAGATATGATTGGATCTTGTAGAAAGCAAGAACATGATGGAATATGTCAGTAAAAGTTTTTCTCAACTCCCAGGGGCACTTTCTGCACAGCCTATGGCCACAGAGAGGGAAAAGAGAGAAGCTGCCTCTCCCCAAAGCAGCCCCACCTTGCCGCATCCTTATTTTGTCCTCACTACCATTTTTCACTGTTGATACTAGACATACTCCCCCATTTACACACCTTTGCTACTACCATGTGGAAAAGCAGACACAGCCCGCAGAGCTTCAGAGAAAACATTGAAGAAAGTGGAGTAACCAAGTACCTACTGATGTCCTGATACACCATGAAGCCCCCAGACACCACTTCTCCATAGAACTGAGATCTCACCTGCAGTACTGTTTTATTCCTCTGCTCTTTCTCTATAGTCTCACTGTATGCAATGCTTATCCAGCTGCACCCATCACTCATACACCACATCTGACCAGCAGGCAGCCACTCAGCCACGCAAGCATGGAAATTTCTTGGCAGAGTTTGGATTCTAGTGCACAGCTTTACTAGCACAAAAAGGAATTGTAAAAATTGAGATTTCTCCAACAGCTTCTGGGACCTGCTGGCTGGCATCTTGGGACAAAGACAGCAGCACTTCTTGTGGTGGCCACATGCAGTACTGTGCCAGAGGCTCGGGTAGGTTCAGCATGCTAATGCTGGTAATGAGGTTGTGGCAGCACAGATGATCACACATGGATGAGAATTCAATTACTCACCCCGCAGTTAACACACAGTGAAAGCAGACTACAGCCATGCAGGCCTCCACAGCTTTCATTTTATAACATGCCATTGAATCTCCATCAAATAATGACAGCTTTGTCTGAAGGGCTGGGGCTGAGCAGGGGGTGTCATATCTTGTTTTGCACAGCCCATGGAAACCCAGCTCAGGCCCTTGCCTGCTGATGTGGAGGCACCACCGCCTGCCCCAGGCAGAACCTGAAGATGTGACTTCAAGATTAAAATATTCTTACTCCATTCCCTATCCCCAGTATCCTCTCACCCTTCCAGTCCAGATGCAGCTACTGTAGTTCGGCAGAAACAAAGTAATCCCCCTTGAAGTCCTGAAACACATATTTTTGATATTTTTTTTTAAGATCTACTTTAAGGGATTGGCATTTTCATCATACAGATGTGAAACATTAAGAGTAGTAGTTGCTGGGGGAAACTTTCTGTAGTGGAACAAAACTACTTCTAGTATTGCCAAAACCTGGGAAGCTACATTTACAAATTCATTCAAGGAGACTCATGGTTAAACATGCCATCAGCAACAGCTCTGCTTCCTTGTGAAGATATGTCTTTAGAAAAAGTGGTATTTTCAAGAATCCTCATGGTTCTGAATAGGCAGATATGTTATTTGGAAATTTTCTTTGGGAGTGAAATAAGAGAAAAGAGCTTAATCACCTTTGAAAACAAGCTAAACTTAAAATTTTGATGCCCAAACACTCAGGCACTTTGTAAAATGTAACTTAAGCCACTTCCCAGATGACATAAGCTAAACTGATCCTTTTGAAGCTGAGATGTAGCTGTTCACATGTGAGCTCATGTTATGACAAGAGCAAAGCCCAGACATACTGGAGAAGGATATGGACCAGCTGACTTGAATGATGCCATGCAGAACCTGCCCTTGAGTTTCTAAATTTTTTAACTTTATTTTTAAATATTTATGTTCTTTAGCAAGAGACAACATTTTGGCTACTTCTATTACTAAAATAGAAGAAGAAAAATATCGTCAACTGTACAAGTTTAAACCTGATGTCCTCCGGTTTTCCTGGGTTTCTGAACAGAACCATTACCACATCTGCAATATCAACAGGAAAAACAAAAACATACCTAAAAGGGACACAGGAGTCATATGCATGACAATCAAAGCTAGAATGTGAAGCTTTTCCTCCAGTTTTAGCATGAAAAAGAAAAAAAAAGACCAAGGGTATTTGCATAAATACATTTTGTATTTGTTGAGGAATTTTCCACACCTTTGCAGATACTTTTAAGTAATAATATTGTCACAATGGTTGTAGAATAAATCTGTGACTAAACAGAAAAAAAATTCTACATGCCTGCAAAGGACCCAGCAGCAACCATTTAAGGAATGGATTCCATGGAAGGGAGCATTCATAATCCAGAGCCTACTGTGCATTCACTCCCTTCAATGGCTATGGTAATTGGGTTGTCTCATGTTATTGTGACCTACAATCTATCTATGGGGATACTCCAGGGGAGCTCTGAGTCCTAAATCTACTAATTTCACATTTAGAAAAAGCCAGGCATTACAACAATGCTGGATTGATATGCAGAACATTCTGATAATTTTAAACACTTGAATCATTGTCCTCAGATGTAAAAAGATAGGGCTTCCTTCAAGCACACATTGTGCAAATTCACTGGGTGTGTCACATTACACTGAAGGGATGTTTGCTGAAATGCAACTGGGCCATGGAAGTGGTAGTTGATTAAGTGGAAAATAAGCAGCCTTGAGCACAATGACCTTTATAAACCAGGCACAAAATTTAAGCCGAGATTTACAGTAAACTTTCTCGTTTTTTTTTCCTATGCTGACAGAAAAAAAGGTAATAAACCAAAGTATACAAGTAGTATCTTGTGTCAGTAACAACCTTCCTCTGAAATTTTGCTCAATTGTCTTGGGTCTGGCTTCAGCAAGATAGTATCACTTGGTCCGATCCAGCCCAGACAGCTACAGTCTAGTAATACCCCCTTGTTAAATAGTTCCTCAGTGCCTTGGCATTTGCAGTCCTGGATGACTTGATAGCATGGTCTCACCCTACTCATATGTTGCAGCTGAATGATAATCATATGGAAAATCTGTAAATAAGTTTCTAGTTCAGGGCAGAGCATCAGCCCAGATTAGACAACTCACAGCCTAATTCTGTACAAGAGATTTTGGGGATCTTCCTACCATCTCTTTTACTCTAACCAAAGTGCCATTTTTCAGAGACAGGTCATTACAAGCAAATATTCCCTAGGAATTTCTGGACATTGACAGATGAGCTCCAGAGAGCCTTGCAGCAGCTGCTCTTTAGGGCATGGCTACCACCACCTTCCCAGTCCCTCACTGGCAGCCTGGGACCCGAGGGGGAGGCAGAGGTACACATTGCCCTCCTGTCCTGACAGAGAATGGAAAGAATGAGGAGGGCAGACACCTGGGGAGAGAAATGTCAATCTGCCTCATCAAGACTTGCCAGATCATCCAGAGCCCTTATTAATGCAATAAATATTTGTGGAAGAGAAGGGTCAAAAAATTTTAAAATCACTGCCACAGTGAATGCTTTACATTAAATCCCATGAGTTAGATTGAGTATAAAGTATGTACAGGTTCTCCACTGAGAAAACTGAATGTATTCATCTTTTTAATTGAATCTAGTCATATAAAATGATCCTGTTAAGTAGATTAGAAATCCTGTGTACTGGGCCCACATGTGGTTTGCCTTTAATATTTGGGCATTCAATTACTGTTTTTGAAAAACATGAACTACTCATTGCAACCCTAATGCTATATTTATTCAGGATTTAGGCCTATTTTAAGATTAGACCTGACTTAATTGTACCAAACTATCAGCAATGCTGGAGTCAGACTACTGAAACTCATTATCAAATATCTGCCTGATAGGCTTTCTGCAAATCTGTGAAGAAGAAAAAGAGGATATTTCCTCTTACTACTGCAGAAATAAAATTAGAGGATGTCTGGGGGGTCCAAAACACGGTTTTATCCAGATGCTCCAATAAAGTATTTATTTTTTATGGAAAAATAAAAAAAAAAATTAAAACTGTTCTAATAAAAAATTATGTCTGACAGAGGGGAAAAAAACTCAGTTATGTCTCCCTACATGATTCACAAGGAAAAATTAACAGTAATAGCAAGAAGGCATTACAATAGTCCATGTTATGGACTAGGAGCTCACATCAACTGCTGCACCAACAGGCATTTAGGAAGAGCTGACCAGCGAGTCACTTCTATCTTTCCTTGCAAGGGGCTGCTGACCTCGAGCAGATCTGCAGAAGAAAGGAATCAGCTTCTCGGGCCTCAGGCAGCTCTGCAGAGATCAGACACTGCCCACACCACGGGTAGAGAACAGCCCTCTCCCCACACAACCTCATCCTGCAGCTTCCTCAGCAGTTCCTTCATAACAGCAGTGTTGTGTCGTCTCTTGCATGAGACTAAAGGGAATGTGGTCAAGGGACCTCCAGATTTCCATTATATTGTCAGTATTTGTGACAATATATTGCTCTTTGCATTTGCACCTTAAATTGCTGTGTGCAGCAAGTGACATCTGTATACTTTCTTCCTAAATAACTAATTATCAATTTTCTTTGTTTAAACATTAGTTAAGTAAGCATACATATGGACACTTACTTATTTTATTCCAGCCTGCCTCTTCCCTCACTCATACTGAAATTCCTGGGAGGTTCCCACCATAGTTTCTGGAAAAGCCTTCTTAAGCCTCATGTTAAAGCTCTTGCAGAAAACCTACCCTTGACCTTGTTCTAGCTGAAACATACTACAAGAGTTCTACACAGTTGCATGGGGTCTGACTCTGCAGTTTTGCAGATGATATCATTTGCCTAATGAAGCTGAAGTGTTACGTTAAATTGTCAAAAGAGATTAAAGAACAAGGACAGCAACTACAAGGACAGAAGGATATACAATTCCTAGGAAAACATTTGCTTTTATCAGTCATTACAACAGTGCTGTAAATCTGAACTATATTTGTCATGGGGGAAAAAAAAAAGTGAGAAGATAT
Source organism: Florisuga fusca (assembly GCA_038090715.1). Classification (NCBI taxonomy): domain Eukaryota; kingdom Metazoa; phylum Chordata; class Aves; order Apodiformes; family Trochilidae; genus Florisuga; species Florisuga fusca. Next base: position 5,586,085 of record JAAWXA010000031.1, on the reverse strand, counting down.
TTACTAAGAGTCTGGTTGTTTTCTACATGTAAAGAAAACCACTACATGCAAAATCAGCATTTTGCATAGCTAAGAGCAGGAAATTAATAACAGTCACTTTAGTTTTCAATGCAAGACAATATATGTTTTCATAATATAAAATAAAACCTAATATTGAATAAAAGCCTAAGGCCTTTAAAAAAAAAAAAAAAAAAGAAGGAAAGAAAGAAAGAGGCATCCATAAAAATACATCCATAGGCACACTGGACTTCTCTGTCAGAGGTAAGTAATGAAGAAAGATAGCCAGGTTCAGATCTTACGTGTGACAGCTATAATACTTCTATGCATCAATTTAAATCAGTTTCAAAGAAGACCACAACATACCCCAAGCTTCCAGTTTTTTCCCTGAGGAACTGCATAGTGTATTTTCACTTAAGTAGTTCTATAAAAGAAAAATGTAGTCATTCTTTCATTTACAACATACAGAAAGCACTATGCAGAGTACCTTAAAAATAAGAAAGGGCATATAATATAGATACCCTTTTGTCCCCTAACACAAAATGTCATGGAATTTCCCAGTTTAATTACATAAATTTGGCATTTGTGTGAAAATGTTTGTAACATAGATCAAAGATGCAAATATTTCTGCTATTATTTGGCTTGAAAAAAAAGAAATAAAATTACTCTGAGGCATTTATTTCTACCGTACATGGCACAGACAATCCCAAAGAGTCCAGAAACTCCATTGCAAGGTGGTTGTTATCAAGAAAGAAGCATTCTAAAAATGCAGAGGCCTCAAACGATTTGTTTTGATTTTGAAATAGACAATCTGTTTGATATTCTAGCCAGACACTGAAGTGGAGCTGAAAAACTTTGCCTTTAGGATTTATCTTATGTGCAAAATAAATGTTTATTGTGGAATAGTTCTGTAAGGTATACATGAGTCATTTTTAACCACAGTATTTCCCAGATAAACACAACTGCTCTGTTTATAATTAAAATTAATTCAGTTACGTGGCTAGCTCTGTTCATGAAACATCTGACAGAACAGAAGAGGTATTTGACAAGCCCTAACTAGTACCTTTCCTCTAATCTTTCGGGTACTTTTTGCTCATGAAAGGAAAAGCAAGAGAAGTATACGCAGAAAGAGAAAACTGCTTGGAAACAAAATCCTTACTCCAAAAAGTTGGGTGCAGTTGCAGGGATCAGCAAGAGAAATCAGACAGAAAAATTCCTGTTTACTCTTGTGATCGTCAGCATGTAGGAGCTAAGACAGGGACCAGTGGTGCTTATTTTCCCATAAATTACAAAGTAATCTCACCCTTATTTAACACAACAGAAGGTGAAATCACATGGGTATTCATTTCCAGGTGTTTCTCGTATATTACCATTACCTAATTATTCATTCACCTCATTTACTGAAGCCTTGGAGTTGAAGCCATTCACCCCCATTTCTTTCAGCCCTTTCTAAAAACCTACTCCCTGTCTTCCTCTCCAGGCACAAGGAACAGTATCACGGGTCTCAGAAAATAACACATTGCACAACAGTTTTCACCTGAACCCTCTGCACTCCAAAGGACCACAGAGCAGAAAAGAGGAAGAGAAACGCAAATACGAATGTGATCCTAGAGTTACTAAAGTTTAAAAATTAATTGGATTCTTAAGAAGTTTGAAGGAAACATGTCAAGACAAAAAATGGAGTTGCTGCTAATGACCTTGACTGTCTTTTACTGTTTAGTAAGCTAATTATGTTTCAAAAAACACAGCAGAGGAAATTAGAAGGCATGTTGATGTTTCTGGTCCTCCCAAATCAAAGCAGTAGCCAGCATGATGTAGGAAAGCCCCTCCAGGTTACATATACTGACAAAGCTATTGTATATACTACATAAGCAAAGACAAACATTCTTAGTATATTTTGGATTTTAATAGCCAAGAGCTAAGGATACCATGGCTGAGCCCTTATGCATTACACATGCTCTGCAAAGCAGAAGCTCACCTTTCATGTCAAGTCCTAAAAGAGTATTATAGCTACAAGTGCTGCTGAAGTGAAGCACAGAAATTACCTGCTGGAGCCCAACGTGTTTGTTAATCTTGGAATGGGTAATGAAACTCTTTTGCAACACGCAAGCTCTCAGATAAGCTTTCAAGGATTCTTTTCAAAGTAGGTATTTTCTGAATTCGTATCACAAAGCTGTTGGCTAGTAGTCACTAGGTTTCTGGTAAAAAGCTATTTGCCAGTTAATACGCAAAAAATAAGCCTTCTGAAGCTTTACAAGAATTATGCACGCTCTCCTGAAATAGTCCTGATCTCACAAGTATGCCTAAGCTGGTAGCTGACACAGCCACTGCTGCTAAAGACCCACCCGAGGGGGACAGTCGGGCTCCTGAAATCTTGTGGGGTGCAGCACTTAGACAGTGTATGTATCCCTACCCACCCCTGACTGTATCCCATTCTTGTGGTTTGGGCAGGAAATGACTCTTCTGACAGGAAAAAAAAACCTATAGTGTTCTCTTCTAAAATCTGATGTAAAAGGTGAAAAATAATTGAGGCAAGTAATTAATTTTAAATCAGAAAGGCATAATGATTTGGGAATGGGGGAAAAATAAGTGGCCATTTCAGCACCAGCTTAGTGGTGTGATCACAACCTCCTAATCCTGTTTCTTTACTGTACCTCCAGAAAAACCTACATCCTGATGGCATACGTAGCCTGGAGACCCACACTCAACAGCATGCAGTGACCTGACCAGAGAGCCTGCCACAGCTAATACCGTATCATGGTCAAAAATTTAATTACACGAAGACCAGGCACCTGAGTGCCAGCTCCCATTCTCATGCACAGAGCTTATCTCAGACATAGCATCAAGACTGATCTGTGCACAAGGTCTGCATTGCTGCACGCCCTGGTACCCAAATACAGCACTAACACAGCAGCACTCAATGCTGAGCACAGACACAAACTGTCACGGTATGTAAAGCACAACAGAAACATCTCCATCTCTCGACAAAAGCAGAAAAACAGAGAACAGCACTTCAGCTGCTCTCAGTTGCCTCCTTCCCTCCCTCGGGTCAGCCACACTGCAAGACTGCCTCCTGCCTCAGGTCTGCTGAACTCTCTGACTCTCCACCACGCACTCAAATGAACTCAGTACAGCCTGGCTAGCTGGCGGTGCAGATTTTTTTCAGTAAGAAAAACCATGACCAAGTTTGCCAAAACTAGTGACCTACATTTTAAAGCCAGTCAAAGAACTAAAAAAAAAAAAAAAAAAGAAAAAAAGAAGGA
>JAAWXA010000031.1:5520403-5582813 GCA_038090715.1 Florisuga fusca | reverse complement strand
AAAAAAAGGGAGGGGGTGGGGTCGGAGAGGGGATGGGAGAGGGGATGGGAGAGGGATGGGAAGAAGATAAAAAGCTGTCTTTATTATTGTAGGACATTGATTCTTTTTAATGAGCATTGCTCCTGCCAAGTGCTGCACTGAAAGCAGCTGGCATGTAGTACAGACAGCAGCCGTGATCTGCAAATGGAGCAGGGACAACACAGATGGGAACACCTAGTTTCCAGGTGTTTCATTTTCTGGTGCTAGTGAAACAGCACTTTATCAAGCACTATGCCCGAAAATCATCTGCTGCTGTGCTGACTGTGCTGGCTGCTTTGTGAAACGCTGCTCTCCTCCCTTCCCCCACCCTGCAATCCTCTCTCAGCTCATGAGGGCTCTATTTGCAGTGCTGCACAAAAGGATTAGTTGTTTCAACTTTTCTGTTTTCTTATTTCCAAACTGCCTCAATCGTGTCTCTTTTGACTGACCTCAACAACATTTTACCGGAGACTTCTCCCCACTTCCTTCCCCCCCCAAAAAAATTAACCAGGCGATGGCAGTTTGGCTTGACTTCACTACAGAATCAAATCAGAATAGTAAAAGTACACATTAGTTTTAAATGCTGCTTCTGTAGATCTGCATCTCTGAACTGAACAAGCATTTTCTGCACTTTAACCTCCAGAAATAGACAAGGAGGAGAATGTGCACTAAGCGAGCTATGAAACAACAGGTTCTAGCACTGGTAACTCTTTTCCTACATTTACCACTGACATACTGTCATCTCTGACAAGTCATTCAATTTGTACCTCAGCTTCCTTAGCTGTAAAATGTATGCTAAAGCATTTATTAATACTGAAAAATGTTCAGAATTGAAAAAGACTTTGAAAAGACTGGCTCTTAATATCAACTATTATTGTCACAGAATGCAGACTGCACAACCAAGAGGAAAAAATATCTTGACTGCGTAATCGCATTTAGGGCAGTGGCTTGTGTAAACACACTAGAGGAGTTTCAAAGGAAATGTCATATTTTTAAACTATGCATGCCACAACTCTACTTCATAGAAAGGCATCACTGGTCTTTTGGTGCCACAAGTCTTTGTAATAAAAGCATTTGGTTTTGTACTAGGCTATAATGGCTCTGCAAGGGCTGTCAGGATTAATCACATCAAAAATCCATGTACTCAAAAAGGAGTGGGTGCCCAAAGAGGGTTTGACACTTTAGAGACATTAGAATCTATTTCATTAATAACACATACTTGTGCACTTGGGCTTTGTGGCTTAGCTTGATTGTATTGCAATATTGCCTGTTCTCTCCAAGAGGCTTTTGTGGTGGCACTTCAAGGACAGATCCACGAACACCACCACTAACTGTTCAGGAGCTGCCTGGCGAGAGAGGCTCAGGTGCCTGGAGCCCCATCAAGCCCCAAAGCCCCTGTGACATCCAGCACCGTGGGGAGGTACTCACAGCACATCAATGTCTGGTTGAACGTTTTGTGCACAACCTGATTGGGTAGCAAGTTGAGAGGGTGAAATCATGCAGCATCCCAGGCTCAGAAGAACTGTTAACTAACAACAGGGTTTTCCACTTTGACGTTGCCCAAGATATCAGCAAAAGACATCTGAGAACTGTCACTGACCATGCAATTCCCAGGGATGAAGCCACATGCATCCCAGGAACCAGTACCTTAGTAGCTGCTCTTTGTGAAGAGTAACTAAGGCAGGATCTTTCTCTGTGACTTTCCAGTTTTAAGTCTGCACAGCCCCAGTTGTGTAAAAAATTAAGATATATCCTTTAATGTGCTCTCTATATTTTCTCTTAGGTGCCAAGAAACACAGGGTCCTGAGTTACAGTTGACTGTCTTGATGAATAATTAAACCATCCTTTACTTCTACAAAATGGAAAACCTCTGTGTGACTGTTTCTCTAAAACAGAAAGTCAGTTTCAGTTTTAAAAAGGATTTAGGTTCAACTGTCTTTCAGTTGGAGGATATACTGCAAATAGGAGAAAAAATTAAAACAAAACACCCAACAGATACAGAAAGAACAAAATACCTCCCCTATGAAACTATACAAGAATTACTAAATGCAATATAATTGCATGACTTGTATGTAGATCTGGGATCCTATTAAGTGCATCAATAGCAGAGATTGTCAACACCCTGTTCAAAATATTTCAAAGGAAATTACAGTTTCAGTAAATCACATCCAACTTGACCTTCTCACATACACTTGTTTTTAAGTTAGAAACACAGCAACAAGGAGCACTGTAAGAAAAGGTGTTTGAATAAGAAGTCTGAGTGAAAAACTCTTAAGTAACAGCAATGTCCTGAAATAGATGAGGGACAAATAGCTGAAGGCCAAACATGGCTGTTTCTAAGTAGAGTACAAAACTGCTCATGTCTGTCTGAAGCAGAAAAAAAGGATGGATGGATGGATGGATGGATGGATGGATGGATGGATTTTTGGGGAAGCAGGGGAAGAGATAGCACACATTTCTACTGGCCTGTTTCAAACTAAGGGTGTTGCATTTTTCTAAACTGTCTGACTCTGAAGGACTCAGTGGTATTAAACACACAGAAAATCTATCCTGTCATGTTACAATATTGTTTTTCTATTTTGTTGTGTTTGTTGGCACAAACCATTAGCAAGAATTCACTGTGATATCAAACCAAGACCAGAGCTTTGTTGCAAGGAAGATACATTGCTGCAAGAAACAAGAGGTTCATTTTTGTGCAGATCTTCCATGACATGCATGCCAGACCATAATATCAGAAGAAGGAGAGCCAAGGACTGGTCTTTTCTTGGGGATATTTTTGAACAATAGGGCAACATGTTAATCTCCTGAAAGTAAACCATATTTTTTACCATTTATTCCAAGGAATCAGGACCTTGGGTTCTTATAACTAGTAGTATCTTATTTTTCCAGTAAAGAAAAAATTATATACCTGATCCTTTTTATATATAAAGATATTTTATAATAATCTAACTATATATTTCTTGCTCATTTGTAATGTCCCAAGCCTGAAATAGTACACATCTAGAAGTGCCAGGCCCAAGAAAATTTATTTTTCCCAGATGTATACATTTCCATGAAAATGAAATCTACTGTTCTTCTGCACCAGAAGGTTTCGGTTATGCAGTTTTCAGAGTCAACTCTCCTTTCTTTGCATGTTAACAAGCTTCTCCTTTTCAGCTAGTTATGGATTTTCCTTTCTTGTAGCTACTAATGGGTTGTCCCAAGGTTAACAGCCAGCCTTGGATCATCAGCAGTCTATTGAAATGAACATGTTCATTGCAGAATACAAATGAAATCCATAGGTAGTAAACATACAGACAGATGGACTGAGAAATCCAATCTAAGCATTCTACATACTACAATACTCCATCAGCATTGCTGCCATGTATTTGTTTTCTTTCACAACATTTTTGCTGACTTTGTTTTAAAGCTAACAGCCTTCTTAAGAAGGAAAGAAACACCTCGCAATGTGGCTCGTAGAGGAAAGATGAAATATGTAACATATTCATCTTAAGAAGGGCATTACAGTTGCTATCTTACTAGTCTAAAACTTTGTGAGGGACAACATCTGAGCTTTGACAGTTCTCAATTATTTGAATGCTCAGATAATAAAAGCAAAAAGCAAAAACAGTCCTCCAAAGTTTTGCTGAGATAGTAAAATTTTCCTCAGGATTGTGCTGCTTTCCCTCTGCCCCTGCCAGTCCTTTGAGCAAAATAAGGGAGAAAGGTGGGGGAGGAGAGGAGTTTCAAAATAACTTAATTAAAATTTCGGTTCAAACACTTTAGGTCACTGCTTATCACTTTTTCAACAGTTGTTTGATTTTAAAACCTTAAATATTTTAAAATAAGACTACTTACCTCTTGTCTTTACTGAAAATACTGAAAAACTTGTCCTACAGTTTGTGAAGCAGGCTGTGCTGTGAGCAAAGTGCTGCACATCCAGCTTTTTATCTCAAGTTTATGCTGAATGTCACCATCAAAAAAGTTATTTGGCCCATATTTAGTTGAATATTATTTCCCAGTGTGGTACTGAAAGTTTACTAAAAGCATCAGTAGAACAGGGCAAAGAAGCACTATCTTGCCCTAGTCTACACAGTGATGAAATCTGACTTTTCCCCACAATACCAATCAGTGGCATGACATTTTCAATAAAACTGATGACAAAGGAGCTACAACTACAAAGGAGGGACAACTTCCCTAGAGGACCAGATCCAGGACGATAAATTCTGCATTTTGTTTGCCCCTCCCCACCCATGCTTTTATTTCTGCAGCTGGAGGGGAGCGTAGATAGGAACGGTGAGAAAATATGCTGCTATCTTTCCCACTTGGCTTGGTTTCCAGATTCAGCTATGACAAAATGCCAGCTTTTGATGTTCATGTAGACATTAAAACAGACTTATAACTCTGAGTGAAATTTCAAGTGACAAAGCCTATGAATAAAGCAATTTCAGAGAAAAAAGCTGAAAGTTTGTATCCAAAGAAAGTCCTTGCCCTGCTAAACCAGTAAGTGGCTGATGAAAAGATCTCAGGGTTGAGTCCTGTGGAAGATGAAGCTTGGTAGTCAGCCGTGCTGGAAGATGACCCATCTGAGCAGTGAGTCATCTAAGGAGGAAAAAAAGAAAGCTAAAGCACAGATAAATTTCTTTATCAGAAAAGGCTGGCTGGAAGGAGTTTTTGTCCTTGATTGAAAACTCTGGCAATTTGCTGATCATAACTTTGTAAATATTTTCAAGACAAAATACTTCAGCAAACAAGATTGTGAAGGCAGTTTTCACCTATTCAAAGGAAACAAACAAAACCAACCAAACCAAAATCCAAGACCAAAACCATGGACTTCAGTAAGTTTCAAGAAAGAAAGGAGAATTCAAAGGTCACGAAAATTGTTGTAAATGCTTATTTTCTATGTGTTTATTTTTAACCTTATATCTAAGTGTGCTTTTTGTAGCCATAACACAGAGTCCAATAACAGAACTTGTTCCAGGTGGTACAAGATAGCACTGGGATTCAGCTTCACTGCATTTTGCTCTCTCTTGCCAGCTATTCACAAGGTGCCTCTCATGGTGCACACTGAATGTGTGTGGTCCGGCATGGGCTCAGCTGGCAGCCCTTCAGGTCAGTCTGGTGAAGTCCCCACTGACTGGAAAAGGGGAAACATAACCCCCATTTTCAAAAAGGGAAAGAAGGAAGATCCAGGGAACTATAGACTGGTCAGTCTCACCTCTGTGCTTTGTAAGACCATGGAGCAGGTCCTCCTGGAGGCACTGCTGGAGCAGTAGAATAATGAAGAGGAGATTTGGTATAATCAACATGGCTTCACCAAGGGAAAATCATGCCTGATAAACCTTGTGGCCTTCTATGAAAAGGTCACAACATTAATAGACAAGGGAAGAGCAACTGAGACCATTTACCTGGACCTGAGCAAAGCCTTCGAACCTGTCCCACACGACATCCTGGTCTCCAAGGTGATAAAACATGGGTTTGATGGATGGACCACTCGGTGGATTAAGAACTGGCTTGATGGCTACACCCAAAGAGTGGCTGTCAACAGGTCCATGTCCAACCAGAGGCCAGTGACAAGTGGTGTCCCTCAAGGTTCAGTGTTGGGATTGGTCTTGTTTAGCATCTTTGTTGGTGACCTGGATAGTGGCATTGAGTGCACCCTCAGCAAGTTCACTGATGACCCCAAGCTGTGTGATGCAGCTGACACACTGGAGGGAAGGGATGCCATCCAGAGGGACCTTGACAGGCTGGAGAGGTGGGCCCATGCCAACCTCACGAAGTTCAACAAGACCAAGTGCAAGGTCCTGCATCCGGGTCAGGGCAATCCCAAGCACTGATACAGGCTGGGCAGTGGCTGCCTTAAGAGCAGCCCTGAGGAAACGGCCTTGGGGGTTCTGGTGGATGAGAAGTTCAGCATGAGCCATCAGTGCAGCCTCTGCAGCCCAACCAGATCCTTGGCTGCATCAAGAGAAGCGTGGCAGCAGGTTGAGGGATTCTCCCCCTCTACTCTGCTCTCTTAGACCCCACCTGGAGTACTGAGTCCAGTTCTGGAACCCCTTTACAGGAAGGACATGGATGTGCTGGAGCGTGTTCAGAGAAGAGCCACAGGGATGATCAGGGGGCTCGAGCACCTCTCCTTTGAAGACAGACTGAGAAAGATGGGGTTATTCAGTCTGGAGAGGAGAAGGCTCCAAGGAGACCTTATTGTAGCCTTCCAGTATCTGAAGGGGGCTACAAGAAAGCTGGTGAGGGACTTTTTAGGATGTCAGGTAGTATTAGGACATGGGGTATTACTTCCTTATCTGCATGTGATGTCTAACAGCATGCAGAGGCAGTGGTTGTGTATACATATTATACAAGCATAACCCAAGATTTGCCAGTCAGTTGAAGCAGATCATCATAGTAAAGCCAATGACATCCAGGGTCAAATTTCTGGCATGAATGCCAGGTAAGTGATAGCTAAGCACACAGTGTCTATCACATTAGTCTCATTAGCTAATTTAAAGGAAGCCTAAACAAGAAAGTAAGCATGGTCCCCCAGCTTGCTTCATGACTCAGATTGCACCCACAGAAAAAAAAATTAAGTGCAGACTCTGACCTTAACCCTGAGAAAGCTCAAGAGTGCTGAGGATAGTGAAACAAAGAATTCCATGAGAATGCTTCTGCCTATCATGGCTTCTTGCAAAAAGTGGGAAAAACAGATCGGGCAAATGTTTCAAGCTCCATGCTAAGTGCTATAGCCAACTCGTGTCCCCAGGAGGCTGCATAGTAAGACAGGACTTCTGAGACAGAAAGGGCACACACCCAAGGGGGAATGTGTTGGGTGACCTTGAAGATCCACTCTCACAAGGAGTGATGAAGTGGAGCAGGTTCAGAAAGCTCCTTTGAAAGGCCATTCCTCAAACCTAGGAAAACAAGCAAAGCAGTCTTGGGAAGTTTATGAGCACACAACAGACCCAGCAATGCACTCATCTGGTATATATCTCTCAAGAGACATTTCATGAGAACTGCGACCAAAAAAATGCCTCTAAAAATGTACAGGTTTTAAAGCCAACCTTACGATTTGACAGTCTGAGTCATGTACTCCAAATGCCCAGAGCTGGCAATGTTTCATCTGTAGGCAACTGAACAAACACACAAGTCTTGAAGGACATCTATACTTTCCAAATATGAATGACATAAACATCTAAAATAATTGGAAAGGACCTGAGCTAGCATCTAATTTTCACAAGTGTGTAGAAAAATAACACTGGAATACAATTTGTTTAAATTGTTCACAATCTGTTTAAATACATTTGTTTAATGTTACATACCACCTTACACCTTCATTTATGCAACACTGATTCACCATTAGGCTCTTAATATTTTATGAAGATCAAAGGAAAAAAGATACTCCAGTCTTGCTACCAAAATAAATATGCTTCTGCTTGCAAAGATCTATCACTAAGCACCATCTTACAGATTAAGTGATTTTAATCTTTTTGTTTTCATTGCTCCTTGTATGCAAGGAGCAGAATTTAAGAGATTCCTCCTTGTTTACCATGAGCTAAACCAGAACATACAACATGTTTAAAACTGAAGTGTATCCTTTTTCCTTCCTTGGACATGCAATACACAACTGAGGGGGAAAAATACATACCCTATTGCTACCTATAGCAAGAAATGTGAAAAAGGATTAATTAACAAGAATAAAATTGAAAAGGCAACACCTGCTCAAAAGTAGTCCCTTGGGGGGACTTAGTCCTTCAGAAATATATGATGGAAATAAGTTAAGCTAGACAACAGCTAGGCATGGGATGCGTGAGAAAGTGACTGATTATACACCTTGTTCCAAACCACTGGTTTTCATTGCTAACATAAATCAAGGCAAGGGAGCAGCTTAGCAAGTCTTGAAAGACAATAAAAACACCAGTGAAAGAAACAGGCAGTTAGAGTTAGCAGAGAATCTTGTGTCTAGAAATACCAGATGCCTTTATAAAAATAAGGTATGTTTTGCTAAGCAATGTCTGAAAAGTTTTTGTAGCCAAATGGAGCTTGATCTTTATTTAACAGTTGAGCGACAGAGGTCCTTATTATTTAATTAAACACTCATTCCAACCCACATTTATTTTAAAAGCCAAAAATGAAGTGATTTTGCTGCAAGGCAAGTAGGTGAAATGGAAAGTTTATTCATATATGGCTAGGAGTTATGAGTTAAGCAACGATTTTACCATAAAAAGCATTTGCTGCTTAACAAGGAGTTACTGTGAACATAAAGTCCAAACTAGCTGGTTTAACAAAATGATCCTTTGATTTGAAAACCAATTTCTCACCACACTTATGGAGGGACATTTTGTTTGTGTTTTGATTTGTGGTCACTAGTCCTTATGTCTACAAAGACAGCATCCCTCTGCCAGGCATAGCACATCAGTCACTAAATCTTAAACAATAGCTGAAAAAAAATCTACTTTGATTTGGCAGGGGCGCCATGGACTTTTCAAATTTATATTTTGTTTACATATTAGCCCTCTTTCTATATTGTAACTTCTCCCTTTCCAAACAGTCATGTGCTCTTCATACAAACACAGAAAATATTTTGCAGATAATGTGACTAAGTAACTGCCTTTGAAGCCAACAAGCCTATTTCCTCCAGCACAAACACTGCTACTTTTCATGTCCAAGCCAAGCCTCCAAGTAAGTGCCTGATTTTCCTGAAATCACTCATGCTGTGGCTGAACCCATGCAGCTGAACCATCTTCACCTTCAAGGGCCAGCTGCCGGGCTGGTGCATGAGGATGCAATGGATGGGGTTTAAGCCTGTGGAAAGCAAGTGGATTGCTGAAGCAGGTGTTCACAGAGCCCAACTGGACCCCTGACACAGGCTGGGGAAAGGTGTCTGTCCCCAAGGGAGAGACCAGGCTCACCTGCCAGGGCACGTGCCAGTGGCTGTGCACAGCCCATTTTCCTCACAGCTGGTTTTAGGTGCTATTCCAGCTTCCCACTGCATGAACAGGGAGGTGAGACCCCCTGGGCGTTTGCCAGGCAGTAAGTCCCCTCGTTCACCAGGTCTCCTTGCCCCTGTTTTCCCTGCAGAGCCTCTGCTGCAGAGGGTGGGGGACAGAACAGTCTTTCGAGCGCCCATGCCAGCCCTGCGCAGCTGCAGACGTGGAAATTGGCACAATTTGATTTGGGTACAAACCCAAGAGGAACTCCATGGATCATGTGAAACAATACCAGATAGAGACTGGTGTGCATTTTGGAGTCTCTAACAAGCATAATTTCATTAAGCATGCAAGACCTAATAAGCACAAAAAGGAAATAACCACGCACTGCTGTAACAGGAAACACACCAGAGTCCTGCCTAAAGTGGAGCTGGCTGGGAAGTGAGCTATTGTCAGGAGCACAGCCCTCCAGAGGCTCTGATACTGCCGACTACCTTGAGCAAGCATGGCATATTGGCACAAAAACAAATAAACAAGGAGACTGGTTTGCTTTATGTCAAGGGAAGTAGCTCAGAAACAGTCTAAACGTGCACATCCTACAACATGATGTTGTTCCATTGACCTGGACAGAAATAGTAACATGTCAAGTTAAAAGATGGATTCATTTATAAATAACTATAAATACACACACATATCTCTCTAGATGTGCCTGTTTTAAAGCTGACCAAGGACACGTGTACCTTGCCGAAGGTGGTGTAAGAGTTTTCATGGAATACATCCTTATTTTCATTTCTGTCAAACTACTACATTGCAGAAAGACCACAAATTTGCTTTTTTGTTTTTGAGGAACCTTTGGTTTTTTTAAGCCTGGAGAATGGAAATAAGAACCATTTTACTGTCAGTTTGTATACTCAGATACCACTCACGCTGGACTTGGGTTGGCCCTACCTACAGGTCAAATTAAACAGACTTTTCTTCATAATTTTCCAAGTGGCACTGGCATTCTTCATCTATACTGGACATGCTCTGTTCTAGGAAAGCACTTTCCAAAACGTTTTCATTCCCGCTAGTGTCGTTTCAATTCCCTGATCCCAGCCATCCTGGAAACTCATGTGTCACATCACTCAATTCCATTTGGCTTCCAGCCAAAACTTTTGGGCAACCTGCCTGCACCAGTTCCTCTTCCCTCTAGCTTCTTGGAAACTGATCTATTTCCCCTCATGACATGGCTGAGAGGCTACAAAACTCCCAATTGCAACAAATCTGAGGCCTTCCCTAAATGAAAGGTAGTTAAAAAGGTTTTTAAGAGAAGGCACAAGGTAGCACAGCCCTAACTAGATACTTGATAAACCTCTCCTGATTTGCCTTGTAATACCCTGTCTCATTAACCTTTTTTTTTGTATTCTGACTGTATGCCTTCATGCCTAAGAAATGTTTTATATTCTGTGGACAATCTAAGTAAAAAATTAAATACTAATGCACAAACATATCTGAGCAAATAAAACCATAAAACTACCAATGCTTCCCAGTATGAGTCAGCTTGGACACAAGAATTTCTAAGTAGAAAAAAAGCAGCAAAAATGAAAATGTGCCTCCTGAGAGCTGCTATTGCTCACTGGTACTCAGCAGAAAGGACATCTTTTACCATTTAGAGATCATGCTGGTTCCATCATTTGGATTTGAAAACTTACTGTGCAGACTATTGGACATGCTGGGAAATCCAGATGTAGATACTTACTTCTTTCATGTTCCCAGTGTGAAACAGCAAGGCTCAGTGTATCACAGCCACATACACAAGGCTCATTATGCAAGTGACAACTATAATATTAAACTGAATAGAATGATAATATAATTCAAGAAACCTAATTGCTACTGTGGAGGAACTTAATTTTCTAACAATGCACAGCAAAAGCTGTCTCAATCACTAAACAAAAAAATCCACCCCCTTATAATTTTCTTTCATCTTCAATTTTCTAAAAATGGCCTTATCTCCTCCTATAGACATCAGCACTTAACTTGTCAATCAGTCACCAGAATCAATCACCACACCTGCTGTCTCCATTGTTATTCCTTAAATAAAAACATAAGTACAGGAAAACATGTACTGACTAGAATCCACCAGGAGCACATTATATATATTAAAAAAAAAAAAGTATTCTCATGACAAACGAAATACCTTTTGAAAACTGTCAATGAAAATTGTTCCATCAGAGGAGAAAGAAAAGGTGCAAAATTTACAAAAAAAATACATTAATTCCATGACAAATAAAAATAATTTGAATGTAATATTTCTCTGAAAATAAAAACCCCACTCTTAATAAGTCTGTACATACATTATTGTCAAAACACCTTGTCAACGAAATCAGTATCATTATTCTTACTACAGAGATGGTGAAATTTGAAAGATCTCAGAAATATCAGAAACCTGCAGATGAGGAGAAAAGCTAGGAAAAGAACTCCTGTGTCTCATATCCAGTGCAGAGCTTTGATTTTGGAACTGACCTTTGGAACACTACAGAACAGATTGGATACCAGTTTCTAAATACTCTGTGATAATATCAAACACTGAATATAGACCTCAGTATTCCCAAGTTTAATATTTTACTATTTTTATCCACTAAAAATCAGACACAAAGAGAAAAATCATCTAAGACAAGGAAGGGAAATAGAGAACTATTAAACACATTTTCTACCAGTGTGAAAAGTTAGCACCCTTTCCAGGTTCCAGTGTCAAATGAAAAGAAACATGACACTCATTAATCTGCTGTGCTCCTCTCCTCATCTGTAGATTTAATACTTATAGATATGTCACCATGAATTAGACTCAACTGAGAAATGGGATAATTAACACACAAACCCCTGACAATGCATGGTGGGTTTCTCTTTCCTTATGGTAATAAAGGCAGAGATTTTCTATGTATGTCAGCAATTCTCCTAGCACCTCTGACAGGAGTTAGGAGTCTGTGTTCCATAGCAGCATATTTCCAAAAGATTTAAACAGAACCTGAAATGCAAGTGGAGATGCCCACCCAGACAGGTGGAATAAAAGGTATCACAGGAAAGAGGGCTGCACCTCATTTTGGCTTTGTGGGATATGCTTGTCAGACAATATCCAAAACAACCCTAGTTTTAGAGCTCACTGTGTGTCATACCCACAGAGTTAGTTTTTCAGGCTGCAATCTCTTACTACAAGGATCCATCTAGCCTTGTTCAGCAGACCAGGCCAGGGCCTGGGGCTCGGCGTGCCAGTGTCAGCACCCAGGGAGAGAGCATCCCACACTGCAATGAAGTGAGCAGCACAGGCTTCCACAGGGACAGTCGGGCAGGTCTCCACGACCTCCTCAGTGGCAGAGACTGATGCAGCCATTCTCCAGTAGCACGAACAACTGAGAACAGCATTTGGCATCTCAGCCTCAGTGGGCTGCTTACCACCTGATCTTCATTTCATGGTCATGGCAGAAGGCCAGAGAAACACTATGCACAGCACTTTTAAAGTCAGTGGCACCACAGTTTATAAATTGACACAAATATGAAACAGGCTCTTTCATAAGCTCCTAAACCTGCCTTTTCTTGAAGGAAATCCTGATTGTATAACTATAAATAGTAGTTCACATACCACACAGCAGTAGTTCACATACATATAGTAGTAGTTTGCATATACATACTCAAAGCGTACCTTATGTTTTTTCCACATCCTGGCAACAAAAAAGGCATTTCCCATTAAAAATCTTTATTTCCATATTACAGAACCATGAATGCTTTACTACAAGGTATAGTCAATGGGATGGCACAAGAAATGGACAATTCCCCTTCCATAAAAAAAGCAGTACCTAAATATCCCAGAAAATATTCCTTCAATTTTGATCCATTTCCTAAGAGCTGCACATACTGCAAATGGGTTTACTTTAGCAGGTTAATACAACATAGTTTTTTGAGATAAATATAATACTTCTGAATATCATGGAATGCCAGGTTGGAAGAGACTTCAAGGATCACCAGGTCCAACCTTTATAGATAGGAACACAGTTTAAATGAGATGGACCAGCACCTTGTCAAGCTGAGTCTTAAAAGTGTCTGGTGTTGGGGAATATACCACTTCCCTGGGAAGTAACATATCTAAATAAATATCTAAATCTTCTTACCACCTTAGGATTTAAGGTAGGACAAAAAACACACATTGCTCTGTGTGCGTTGATATAAGTTATGTGGTAAACATTTTTTTAGCCAGAACTTTGGAAAGTTTACTGAACTATTTTATGCTTTGCAATAAACATCACAGCAACAGCACTGCAGGTGCTATCTGGTAATGCAGTGGTGTTTAACTCTTCATGGTTCTTTAGAAATAAACTGCAGCTGGATCCAGCCCCAGTTCCCCTTCCCCTTGACTCCTCCATCTCTAATGGTAGCGTGTTAAACCAAAAGATGACGCATACCATCAACTAAAAAGGAAGAGGCTGCAGGAATGTGTCAGTTCTGCTGGAGGATGCACAAAGGTAGTTGCATTTAGACACGTTTTCTTTTTCATGTCAATGAAGGCTCTCACTGCAAAAACAAATCTCTGTATCACTTCCTGCTCCTGCTCTTGGGCAGGGTATCCTGCTGCAGGGTGGGGCATGAAATTGTTCACGAAAAACACTGGCTGGGAGCCAGTGGAAATTTCATGTTTTATGGATGATGTTTTATTCTACCATGATTCATCAGCTGCAACAGCCACTGCTGAGGTATGTGACATGTGCCACAGGATATATATTTTCTTAGAGTAAAATTTACCTAACAGCATCCTATAGCTATTTCAAGGGCAGTTACTAATATGATGGAGCTAAACCCTTCCTTTAGTAACATAGGACAACAAATTGCTACTGGAAATTGAGGCTTGTGAGATTCAGGCTGGGTATCTGGGGAAAGAAAAAAAACCCACAAACCTCCAGCAGGAGTTCACCCTGGAGAATGTGGAAGAGGTTAAAATTTATCCTTGGAGGTTTTCAGGATACAGACAGACAAAACTAGAGCTAAACCTAAAGCAATCTCTGCCTCAGAAGTGATGCTGAACTACATGTCCTTTTCACCCAACATCCCTATGACTACCAAATTTTATGTATCCTCCATCAATGTTTAGTCTGACTCTCCAGCCTGAATTAGAAAGTCATTGGTGTCTTGGACTGTGTCAAAAAATCCAGACCTGTTTAGACACCAGCAAGTGCTACAGGACACTGCAGTGTACATCCTCAGAGTACAACATACTGGCCAATTGATACAAAATCAGGGTCTCAGGTGTTAATCTGTGAAGTTTCCAAAACTTTACACCAGATTAATCAAAATAAATAAGGTGCTGAAATAAAGATGACAGGCAACACTTCGTTCACCCGGCACAATGGAAAAAGAAATAAGCTGCTACAAGCATCAGCCTGAATCCATGAAATTAATTTCCTTCAACCAACCTTGGAACCAACCTTGTCACCTTTTGCTCCTGATTACAAGTTATATTCTTCTCATCTGCCTAATACATACATGCATTTAAAGAAGAAAAATTAGCCTTAAATTGAAACCTTCCCTTACACATTTTTCACACTGATGAGGAAGCACAAGAGCAGTAAAAATGTCTGTGTCACTAGTTCATAGAAGGTACTCTGATATTATTATAATGAACATGGTATTAGCATAAGTTTAGCATAGGTTTAACACAGGTTCTTATTTTTCATTGTATTTAAAATGTATAGTATCTCCTCTTTTATCATGCATTTGTTCATTCTCCAGGGCTGGGTGAGGAGGCAGAGCAGTAGCCCCAACTGGAGTACATCTAGTTTTATATTTATGCGCATATGCAACTTCATATTCTTTTGCCCAGTAATTTTATAACTATGTGCCACTGAATGGGCTTTCTGCTGCTGAATGGATGCTCTTCCAATGCATGAAGACAGAAAGGCACTATGCTGTTCTGACTGAAGTCAACAGGAGTTGCCAATGAATTTAAATTTGAGGCCAGATTAGGACTTCTCTGAGAAGCTTGCATACAGGGAATCATGTACTGTAAAAATGTAATCCTCTAGAAGGGGGGAAAGTAGTAATTTACAGAAATCTTCCAATGAATAAAGAAACTGCACACTATTGACTTCGGTAATCATTTAACAAGCTTGACAGCTAAAGGTAAATAATTCTTGGGCAAAGTTTCTAGGATGAAAGGCTTGACCTGCACTTGAATCTAAGAGCAGCAAGCTGATTGACCTTACGATACTGTGGTTTCGTTTTAGGAGCTGCCTCCTCCCAAGCTTTTTTCTGAATTGCATGAATATTTCATGACTAACTGTGCATACCATGGCAGACAAAGAGCTAATAGATTAGTAATTTGACCTGCTATTTATTTGAGGTGCCCCAAACATGGAATGAAAGAGACTCTGATTTTTCTTTAGAACAATCATGAAATGGAATATGGTTGATTCTAGAAACGTTATCTTTACTTTAGCTGAGCTAATTGCAGTGAGTGGAAGAGGCAAAGGGTATGATAAAAATTCACATCTAGGAATTAAAGGAAATCAGTAAGCAATACAGTCAGAAACTACAGAGCACTCTATCTTAACCACTGCAGTAAAACACTGAGCTCCATTACCCAGAAATCTTGTTTATATTTCTTCTTCTAAATTTCAGCAAAGAACTGGAAAAAAAAACCAACACAAAACACCACAAATGAAAGAATGAGTGACACCACATTTCTGTACTGTAGAAGTATAAGATACCTCAGCAGTTGCATTTTTCTTTCCCAGCTTATGAATGTCAGTTAAGATTGACAGGAAAATCTCCTAAATGACACACAAGTTATCTTTAAAGCAGTTCTTGGAAATCATCTCTAAAGATCAAATTATGATTGAGGGATCTTGCTACTGAAAAACATTAAGCTGTTAGACAAAGCAAAGTTGCTTCGGCTAACTGAGCATAAAATGGAGACTTCATTCATCCCTTTCGTTCCTGCCCTCAGACCAATAATCACCAATTTATTGTGATTAAGTGAAGGAAGACAAGTGAAGTAGTTGACTGGTGTGGAAAGAAAACATTTAACTGTGAAGCCATTTTTATACATTAAAAAGGTACTCAAATTCATTTAAGTACACTCAGAGGCAGAAGAGAACATTTAACTGAGCCAAAAAATATATTTTTTAAAATCAATAAAATCAGTGTATCACACTATTGTGTAGCTGACATCCAAGTGTAAGAATTCATGAACCAGTGCAGATGACTAGGAATTGCCAAAAAGTAGCTGGAAAATGCTGCACTGCAACATTTAGAGACCCACTTGGGCATCAGCACCTATGGCTGATCAGGCACTTTACAGCTTTAGGTACCTATTTTCTGTTCTGAGTGACATGCTCTGAGGTTATGATAGCTGCATTCTAGCCTGATTGTTACACTCCAGTATTTCATTTATGTTAGGGATGTCAGGCACTCCACATTTAAAATTCATGGAACAAGTGTGTACATAGATTGAAGTTCTCAATTTTGTGAACCAGATCCAAATCTACTTCAACAGAATTAACAGAAGTTAATTTTCTGGATATTACTGAGGAAAAAAATAGTACTATTTGTCACCTTCAAATAGTGACACAACACCAGGGATCAATTTATGGTCTGGAAGCCATCTACAGTCCCAGGGACAATTAAGTTCAGTGCTTGCTCCTCCCGTTCTCCCCCATTACCTCTGTCTAGATTGAGTTTGTTTTGCAAAGGGATATTTGCATATTTGCTAAATAGACTTTTGGTAACTTATGCAAAAGAAGTTACATTCTCTCATTACATTCCAGTGCTAGGGAAGCAATTTCTGAAGTGTCTTTAATCTTAAACTGGAAGCGTGACTTCCCAGATACTGCTATTGAGGAGGTGAACAGGTTAAGAGGTGGAATAAAATTCACTGAAAAAGGAAATTGCATTACTAGACTTTGCTATGAGCCTACACAAGAAAGCAGTGGAGAGTCAGAAGTACTCATGGCAAGGAACAATCCTCACAGTTTGGCTGGTATTTACATTTTATCTAAACAAACAAAAACAAGGCAGTTACAGCTAGAAGGACCTGGGAATCTCAAGCCACTTGGGTTACTACATGAGAAAACCGAGATCAAGCTGTGCAGAAGGAAGCACACAGTCCTGAAATTTTCTTTGAATGTGTATAGGAAAGACATGGTAAAAGGCAGAGAGAGGAGGTGTCAGAGTGGGGGTTGTGCTGGCTCTGCCAGACAGGCTCTGGGAATTAAGGAGCTTGTCTTCTATCCTTTGCCTTACTTCTTTCCTGAATGTGGCAAGCGATTTCACTTCTCTTTCCCTTCTCTTCTGTGGTACTATACCATCTTTTGTGCATTTCAAAGGCATGGCAGAGTTGAAAGCTGGAAGGAAGGAAGGAAGAAAGAAGTCACACTGACCTACTCAGCAGATTTGTAAGATGGAGTCATCCTGTGGCTGGCTGGAGCAGGAGGCAGGCAGCTCACATGCCCTAACATGCTGGATGCCTCACCAACCCATCCAAAATTACAAAGCTGCCGTGACTAATGAACATCTCCAAGCAGCATACAAAACAGGGAGAGTAACAATAAAAAACAAGATAAAGAAAAAAACCCATTCTCAAACTGTCACAAAACAAATCTAGTACAAAATACATGTCTTGGATAGGAGGAAGGGTCCTTTTTTCTCCCTTTGAGCATTAGCCTTCAATCAAAACAATGCAAGATTTCTCCTGGAGCAAGCTCTCTCTCTCTCTCCCTGGATGGAGCAAGCTTACAGCATTATGGGTCATATTTAGAAAACCTACAAGATCTCTGTCTCAAAAGCAGACCATGCACCCTTTTCCTTGGCTAAAACCAGCAGCATGATACCCCAGCAGCCCTTGGCACTCGGGGTGCTGTGGGTGGCTGCCACAAATTAAGAAGCTGTTTGGCTTTCACCAGTGCTATTTCACTTTTGCACATCAATCCCTTCCTTCTTGCAAAACCTACTGACTTCCACAGTTACTGTAAGGAAATATCAGAGTAAATTGTGAGTTCTTTCTTTGCCCCAAGGTCTTTTGAGCCTGTGTCTTGAGTTGTAACATCTGGCATTTCATCCTTCTAGTATTTTTACCAATATCTATTCTATACCTGCTGATGTGGTCTTGACTGTATGAAGACATCATTAAGCCAAAATCATTTTAGCTGTTATGAAAACATCTAAGGGTATGTACATCCAAACATTCAGATGACAGTGCTCCTCAAAAAAACAAACAAATCAGCTGTTCAAATTTAGAGCACACCACTTTGCTAAGTAATACTCACTAAAATCCAAGACAGCAATTGTTCTGTGATACAGAAGGTCAGAATATTCTACATTGTCTCAACATCCCATCACACTTAAGCTGCAACTCAAATCTCTTTTGACAGTAGAATTGTTAAATCATATAAATGATCAGGTTATGGCAGTGGTGGCTATAACAATAACATCAGAATAAATAGTAATTAATCCAAACACTTCCACAGTCCTCTTCATGTTTTAGCCTCAAAGCATTCTACAGATGAGGGTCATGATCCCCTTCTTTGCAGGGAAGAAAACTGAGGTGCTGCAGTGTAGCACCATTTGATCATCAAGGACCAACTGTAGGTTTTGGACACTTCACTACTATTCCCTAACTTCCTTAATTTCTCTAACGGGCCATCATATACTCCACAGTCCGAAAGTTTGATGGTGCTTCCAGCTTCAGTAGCTTCAAAAGATCTATTATGTACCAAAGAGGCAGTCAATATCTCAGACCTCAGGATGACTGAAGCTTAACTCACGCTGCAGATGAGAGGACTTTAAAGAGGTATGTAACAAGTCAGCCATGTATCAAAGAACAGGCTCCACTCTTTAGCTCTCAGCTGCCCAGCAGTAAATAAAATTTAGCGCACAATGGCAAAACACCTTCCTTGGGCGTGCTTCCAACTCCTGCTCCAAAGAGCATTGAAAACTGCTAAGAGCAGCTCAAGTGAAGAGAGTTATGTGTCAGGAGTATTCCAGCAAAGTGACCCAGCTTTGTGCTTGCCTTTGATCACTTTCACTTTTATTGTTCTGCAAATATGATTGCATCAACTTGCCTTTTATCTTCTTCTATTTAATCTACCCTAATGTTTCTGCAACATAGCTGAAGAAAAAAATCATAGCTTACATGTGGATTCTAGATCACCTTGAAATACTGCTCCAAAAGCATCAGCATTGATTTCCAAAAGATCATGAGAACAGAGGCAAGCAGCAAAAAAAAAGAACCAGGAGACATTTTCCAAGCAACGGGTTTTGCAGCTCAGTTTCATCAGAGCTTTACCAGAAGGCCCCTTATTCTCCATGCTTTATCCCTTATCTCCCACTCACTATCTCCCACCAGAAGCACTGGCACTTCTCATGTTATTAACACTCCATTTCAGTTCCTTTCTGGTAAGAGAGAGCTGGATGTGGTAGTGCAATAGAGGAGCAGGAGAAGATGGATAGTGCAGGGGGTACAAAACACTAAAACTTTTCCTGCAGTTGCAGCAGACACAATCAGCAACCTTTTTTTCAGAGAATCTGTACATCAGGCAGCACACTTCAGGCAGCACACTTACTTCTACTGCGTGATTCACACAGGGAAGAAAGAGGGTGATGAGGACATACACTAGTGCAAATAAGTAGATTCATAAAATTAATCTCAATCTGGAGGGAAGCAGAGCTGCAGTTTGACTCAGACATGCCATGAAAGAAAGTTTTACATTTTTGAAAAATTTTGTTGGGGTTGTAGATCACTGGACCAGTGTCTACTACCTGGCATTGCTTCAGAGCTTAAGAACTCTGCAGACAGTTTTGCTCTTCTGGAAAATCAACACTGCGCAAGAGGCTGAGCTGAGCAGAAGACAAAGTTATCTTGAGAATGATCTGGATTGTGAAACGTCACAAACCACACTGTTGCTTAGATATTGACCTCTCAGCACAAGTGCGCAGCAACATGTGCAAGCCTGTATACACCCACAGTTTGAAAAATCCCAAATAAAACATTCCATTACATCCACTTCTGTCCCTGCAAGAGAACTGTGAAAGAGCACACGGCACAGATTAACCGTATCTACTGCAAGATGATGAGACACAGAAGTGATAAGCACACAGGAAGAGTTTATACCGTAGAAGAGAGAACTTGAGCAAGTTGGTGTATTTTATAGCGCTTAGAATAGCAATTGTCAAATTTTATGGAACAGGTGATCTGCCACTTTGCTAGCATCAGGAGACACATTGTTTTCTTAAATCATGATCCACCTTCTCAGCATTAATTCTCACCCAAAGTTGCTGTCTGAAAGTAACAGCCTTTTCAGATGAGATTATTTTTTTTAATACATAAAAAGCAAAATAGGACAAGACTGAAATTGTATTTCCTGCACATTTATCATATGGTTACATTCACCTTGTAGAAAGGCAGCTTAGCATTCAACAGAGGTGCTTAGTGTAAAGGAAAGGCTTATAAAGCCACAGCCAAACATGTATTGCACCCTTGCTCCTCCTAACAAATCACAGCATCTTTATGACACTGTTTCAGAAGGGCATCCTCAGTTCCCTTTGGTAGTGTCCTATCTTGCATTCAAAACATCCATTTCCTCCAAGGACACTCTGATGCCCAGTTTGGAGGACATAATGAAAATCATTACAGCTGATTACAGTACCTACACTTGCATCTGAGATTAACTTCCTTTAAGATGCATATAATGTCAGTTAAAACTCCACTTCTGTACACAGAAGGTGTAGATGAGACATGTACTGATGCTGAAGAACAAAGCAACTCATTAGCTCTCAAAGCACAGTGCACTGCAGTTTGTTGCTGTCCAATGCATTCCTTGCAAGCCACTGAGTGGGGGATATGACAACCCCTGAGGCTGCACTGCAGAGAAATATTACCAACATCCAAGCAATACCAGAAACAGGGTATTGCCTAAAATAATGTAATCACATCTTCTTTAATAATAGATGTGGAGGGCAAATAGAACAAACAAATAAAAAGGACTGGTGAAGTGCAGAAACATTACCTTTGAGTTTATTTACTGATAAAAGCTGCTTATGAGAACTCTCTGCCTCATCTAGGCAAACCAACAGATAATATATTCTAGGGGGAGTCATGCACCAATGTGTTGCTATGTGAATTTCTTGCTCTTACTGGGGAGTTGAGCAAAACAGTAAGAGCAAGAGAAAAAAATAAATTATTGTAGCTTATAAAGCATTTTCATATGACTTCTGCTCAACTATGACTGTTCTAAAAACAGTAATATTTTACCTGTTGTACAACAGGGGTTTCTGCAGTGAGGCTCACAGTCTTTGTATATGGCTGCAAAGTGATGTCAGTATCTGCAGAAACTATCACAACAGCTCTAGGTGCAGCAGTGGAACAAGATGTCTTGCAGGTGAGCTGAGAGTGGAGTCAGGAAATGGACATTCAGGGACTGAAGCTATTAACATGACTCCAAAGAGTCCTATTTCTGTGAGCTGTAAACTAATTCCTCCTCTAGCCCTACCTGCTGCTGTGATCTGGAATAAATACCCTCTGCAGGGGTCATTCTAAATCATAGAATAATTTGGGTTGGAAGGGACCTCTAAAGATCATCTAGTCCAATATCCATACAGTAAGTAGGGACACTTTCAACTATGTCAGGTTGCTCAGACCCTTGTCTTAAATATCTCCAGGGATGAGGCCTCAACAACCTCCCTGGGCAACCTGCTCCATTTTTCTACTATCTTAATTGTAAAAAACATTTTTCCTAACATTCAATCTGATTCTACTCTTCTCTAACTTAAAAGCATTGTCCCTCATCCTATCATTACAGACCCTTGCAAACAGTCCCTCTCCAGCCTTCCTGTAGGCCCCCTTCAGATGTGCCATCTCCCTTTAAAACCTGGAAACCTGCAAAGCTCTTCTGCTGTTTATCAGTTATGCAGAAGTCAGCATATAGAGGAATCCATATGTACAGCAATAGATTAATTCCAGTGCTTTTGCCACAGGAATTCAGCACTTGTACTCCTTGGGCAACTTTGAATAAGCTGCCATTCTCCTGTCACGTGGGACAGCACATCCTGTGCTTGTAGGGGTGCAGAGAAGCATTCGTGCTTCTGATACTAAGATACTGACAGCCCTACCTGGCCATATACAAATACTATGGGACAGCGCACATACCATGGGAGGACCACAGAATACCCTAGTTCTGTCTGCACAACACACTACTTATTTGTAAACTACCCTTTTTTCAAATCCTTCTATAATGATTTATCAATCCTGTCTCATTCTTTGTCTATTTATTCTGTCACTTTCTGCTGTGCTCCAGAGGCTTCTGTATATAATCAAGACACAAGCATGTTTTGCTTTGTTTTAAATTTTGTTTAATTATTGTTTCCTGACAAGCTTTAAACAAAACTAATCTCAAATACACACAGGCATGTATACACAAAGAAACCACTTCTACTCTAATTTTAACTTCTTTATTTTTAAAAGGCTGTTAGAGTTATTAAAAGTTGTCAGGAAAAGAATTGTAAAAGAAACCGAAGCACCATAAGGCACAGAAATACAGAACTCATGCCTCTGGCTCAGAAAGTGCTCACCTTTGAACTAAGTTTCCTACCAACAGAAGAGTTCAAACAAAGTATTTTTCCCTTGTGTCACCTATTTGTGAAACTCTCAGGCATCTGAAAGTTCTGAAGGTTGAGTGGGAGGGACAAGCTAGAGTCAAAAAAGTGTCCCACAAATCTATAAGGTGTTACACCATGAGTCAGGCAGGGACAGATAACAACCACGTCCTGCTTCCCCAGAGCCTTGTCCACATACTGAGCCTTAAAACGGAGAAGGAGGGCCAGCAGCCCAGCAAGACAAGTACACAGGGCTGAGGATGAGAGACCTCAGGGGTGGATGCTACTGCTGTCACAGACTGACAGGAAAGTGTCTCAGAACACAATTCCTTCTCCTAAAGCTTCGATCATCCACAAAAGACAAGGATTATTTTGGTACACTTTTTTCAAGCGTGTCACTGCTGTAACAGTTCTTCCCTCTCTGTGTTTTTTGTGTACTAAAGAAGGTCAGTCCCTCTCTTGAGCATTGTAAGTAACTCACTCTTGAAGTTAATGCCATTTCCATAGACATCTGTGACCCCAAGATTCCTCCCCTTGCTCTTTGGTGACACTAGGGGCACAGGAAGAGGATTTCCTAACAATGAGACAGAAAAACAGTTAGAAACTGACGCCAAACAGCACATCAAATTCTGATCTCCCCTGCCCATCTTTTGCCTTTTAATTCTTCTTTAATCAGTAAACACAGCCAAAACACACCTTTTTCCTTGTTTAAATTTTCTTATTTATTTCTGACAGAATAAATACATCTTTCCTGCAGGAGAACCAACTCCACTCTTCTATAAATAAAATCCCTTTATGTAGATGGAAGATTTTTAGAGCTTTCTTAATGAAAATAATTTTTTAAGGCTAAAAGAACCAGAAGCAAAATGTTTTTGTCTCTCAAAGGTATTGAGGAGCAAAGACATTTATTCAGAGAAGTTTGCAAAGGAACTTTTAGGGAATTTAAAGCCACTATGTATTTTATGTGAAGCACAGTAATTGATAAGCATAGGGTTAACCCTATCAGTAATCTAGTGAAGCAGAGTAAGGATAAATTTGCTAACATGGACAGTGAGACACTGTTCACCAAACATTGTTCCTTCCTAAATAAATGCTCACATACAAAAACATATCACCTGTTGCTGTACTATGTAAGCAGGCTTCAATATTGAACAGCCTGGTGATCCACAGATGCCTGGGTAATAGACAAGAAAGAGTACAGATGGCTCTTGTCAGCACTATAGAAAGGTTTGGCAGAAGACCTGAAAAGCCAGGGAAGCTTCTAAGAATGAGCTGAACACACTAATGGTCCTTTCACACCATATCTGAATTGCAGACTGTATTTATGAATTAATTCAAGTCCACATAAATTGAATTTCACAGAAGAGTTTAGTATCTTACCATTTAAAATGTATACTCTTGATTTTAAAATCTGATTTTGTATTTCACAGGGAAGTAAAGAGAATCGTTGATTTCCAGGAACAATTGTGCAAAAAAGCCCCATCTATAGAGATGTCTCTTTCTGCTTTGTGTAAAGGATTTGATGTGTGAAATGTGACCATCCCAAACTTTGTTAAGAAATAGCACCAGCCAACTATACAATTGCAATTGTACATTACAGAAAGTCAAAAAATCAGTGTTGGGCTCATGGAATAAGTATTCACAGTGGTGAAACAAAAAGAAAATTAATGTCCCTCAGTCTATGGACTGATGATAGGTTTGCCGTGATTGTTTTTTCCCCCTGGGAGATTATGTCTCTCAGGAGGTGACATCCACTTAAGAGACAATGAACCACTATTTATATAAATGTCCATCAAGGAAACTCTCTAAACAATTGCAAATATTGACTGATATGCAGCAGATTAATTTGGCTTCACTGTCACTGGGATATGTTGTAGACAGCTATTGTGGAACGGCAGATCTTTTACATTCATACTTGACACATCACAATTGAATGTGGAATTTCTGTCAACAACAAAAGAAATGCTTAATAGTCACTTTGCGTCCCTAACAGAGACATATGCTTTCCTAATAATGTAAAGACAAGCAGGATTTCTCTCTAAAAAACACTAAGGGATTTTTGTCATAATACTAGACGTTACTTATGTAAACAGTACAATACTATGCTAAAAAAAGTTCCTGCTTTCTCTCCACAATGAGTACCTCCAGTGGATCATGAAACACAAATCGATGTTTTGCTACAATCATGTAAGTGTGAGGGGACGTCAAGGTCTGTGACATGCAAAAGCATTTACCTCAGTTGCAAGAGCTAATCCAGTGTGGGTTCTGTTTTTACTAATGCAGTCCTTGAATTTAACCACAAAGCAATTACAAGAGTCTCCAATCTCAGTTAAGAAAGTGTCTACTGTCAACCCTTGAAACAGGGCAAGATAGCACTGAGAAGAGCTAATTGCATCCTGCTGCAGCCCCTAAGCTAAAGATCACAAATTCGGTATCTCATCTTCACAGCTTTCCTTGTGGAACTGTAGCTTTACAATCCTGAGACTGATGGGCCTCTCTGGGAGACCCATGACACACGTAGGACAGCAGTATTTGGAATATGAGGCAGCACAATAACTAATATAACTAATACCCAATTTTCAGAAACATCAAATAGGTACAGTTACTTTGACCTCTGTACAGTTTGCGATGCTCAACACCAGAAACAGACAAGAGGAATCCAGAAAACAAAACCTGACAAGCACTTTATCTTGCTTCCACTTAGTTGCACACTTCTTGGGTCTAACAGGTCTAGAATTATACTCTTAATTGGCATCATACTCAGATTCCCATCTGAGGTTTAAAGGAAGAGTGTGTGTGTGTGTGTGTGTGTGTGTACACTAAACAGGAGGATGTGGCAGCAGGAAACTGACAATCAAAACATTTTTCTTATGTAATGCATTTTAGTTTGTCATCAGGACTTGATTTTGAACAAGTTTCAGAGATGTAAATGCTTGATTTATTCTACTTACTTCACACAAATTCTCTGGCAAGAGAGAAGGAAAGTTATTCTGAGCAGGATAATTAGGGGCTTACAGTGTAATTATTAAGGGCACTGAGCACAAAGGCAATACCAAGAGCTGCCTGAAATTTTTTTGACCATGGGAAGTGGTGTTACCAAGGTAATCACTTTGAAACTGTCCAGCAAGACTGCTGGGGAACTCTGTACCGAGAGGGATGTGTAAGCCAAAGTGTACTTCCTGAAAAAGAGAACACAGGCATTCACTGATGATTTGTAGGACTTCCATGTTTTGTCTTAAATATGTATTTCTAGCTTGCCAGAAGTTGGAAAGCTGAGCTCATTGTGAACATTTAAGATCCTTCCCTATCACATCCTCAATCTTGCAGCTGATTTGAAAACTGGTGGGGGTAAAGGAAAGTAACTTGAGATGAGATGCTGATGAGATCCTTCACTGAGATGCCAAACAAATTAGGTAGAGACCAGCCGGGTACAGCCTATATATAAATGTTTAGAGGTGAAAGTGCAAGGAACTACACATTTCCCTCACTGCAGGTAAATAAATCTGCAGTATTTGTGCTTTCTTGTGTCAGCCGTTTGAAGGATGTAGGTTCTGGTGCTATTGTGCTTGCTGCAGGAATGCAGCCCTTCACTCAGCTGCACTGCCCCTCTACCTGACCAGGATGTGAGCCTGACAGCTGCTGCACTTAACTCTTCAGGTATGCACTAAGGCTGTGCTTTTTAGTTCTGGAGAGCCACAGAGAGGCATCTGGTCTTCACTAAGATAGCAGGTGGGTGTTACACTAACCTGAGGCTTCTCTGCACTGATTGCTAATGAACACAGTCCCAGTAGGGCCAACTCCTGCCCCACACTACCTCGCTGTTAGATCACCATGCTGCGGACCAAACCACACACACCGTTTGCAGGTGGAAGGGTGACATGAAAGGAAGGGTGACAGCAACAACAAAAGGGCAGATGCACGTTTCCTGACCAGCGGCAAAATGAGAGGGGCACAGAGCTGCAGCAGTGGCTCTGTGTATTTCACTAGGTGTCATGGCATGGCTCTTTCCTGCTGGGAACACTGCAAAGGGAACACCAGAGCCTAAAAATGACCTCCAGCATCCTGGTGACACAGCTTCCTTTAGACGAACAGGAAGGTTTTTGAGCACTCTGTGTTAATGTGCCTCTTCTTCACTGTGTTGTCCATTTTGAGATAACTATCATGCTCATTACCCCAAGGATTAAAAGAAAAACAGAAACCCTGCAGTCTTATTTTAGCTGATGTTTCATTTTGGCCATTTTATGTGATCCAAACCATGCCACAAAATTATCTAGAAGCCACTTAAAAGGTTTTCCGTTCATTATCAAAAGTCATCAGAGATCCCATTTGCACAGGGCCTATGGATACAGTTACATAAAGGTGGAAGGATCTCCAGCATTTTTCCTTCTAATGCCCTGTATTCAAAGCTAAATGAAACTGTCTGTATTTTTGTGCTCAGTCTGCACAGGACATTCATCACAGTATGCACTTTCTCAAGTAGGTATCCTAGCTTCAAGCTATCTATCAACCCTTTATCTCAACATTAGAAAATATTTAGCTCCTCAGAATTTTGTCATCACAACCAAATGTGAACTCCCATGAAAGGAAGGATGTACACTTTAGAGCTACGAAGCCTTTTCTAGGGACATAAAAGTTGCCATGACCCATCTCTTCCTAAATTTATACAGCTGTGGATTTGGCATTTTATCTAATTCTGCATCAAGGGGCACTTCTGAACTTCCAGCACTTTTTTCCACTTCAGTACCTTAGAAGTTTACATTTTTAAAAACTACTAGACTGTGATTAAGTCTGAAAAGTATTTAAAAGATATTCAAATATCTTCTCTTCCCCCTTTTAAAATTCTTTGGGGTTTTTATTGTTGTTACTTGTGTATTGGTTTTTCTTTTTGGGGGGAGAGGCTGTTAGTAGGAATGAGTACTTAATAGAGGTTTTTTTCATACTTGAAGGGTCAAATTCTATCAGATTTCAGGCATGGCAGAGGCAAGAAGACTATAAGCAGTCTTCATTCCCTATCGACATCTTTCTTGAAAAATGGTAATGCTTTAACCTTGCAGCATCATTTCTCAGGGGACTGATTAAATGAAAAGTCTGTTTTGGTCAATGGTAATTATAGCTGTGGACCTCAAGGTAACCTTTAGTCTTGCACACATTGCCAATTAAATGGTTGCCTGTCATTCCTTAGGTTCATCTAAAATTACATTCTCTTGGAAGATAAAAGATTGCTGATACAGTTTACAATGTCTCTTCAAACTGCAATACACAACTACGATTCGTTTCTTCCAGGTTAAGAAAGGTTGAAAGAAAAAACAAACAAAAAACAAACAAACAAAAACAACAACAAACAAACAAACAAAAAAAAAAACCCAAACAAAAAAAACCCTCCACACAACAAAAAACACACAACTTAATTTGTAAAATCCCCTTAAAATAGAGGAAACAGATTTAAGAGGTAGGATGCTTGGGCTGTGGGTTTTTTCACCTTCATAGAGGGGGGTTGTTTGGATCAGTGGTCAGAGTGGTTTGGTTGTTGCTGAGGTTTTTGGTTTGGGTTTTGTTTTGGCTTTTTATGGGGGGAAGGGTCTTGGATGGGTCTGGTCTGTTTGTTTTTAGTTTCCTGACATTTATCTCTCTCTCTCTCTCTCTCTCTCTCTCTCTCTCAGCTCTTCCCATTGCTCGTGTTAAACTAAATCTATCCAGGATTCAGAAAAGCACTGATCTATCAATCACACAGGATAAACAATGTCTCGGGACACGTAATGTCTCTCCATCTTGTCAGTGTTGTTAAACATTTTCAGTGTTGTTAAATATATTAACATTTTAGGAAAAAATAATTTGCAAATTTATTACAGAGACAAATCAAGTAAGTTACTTACACAAGGAAGCTGCTGAAGAGTAACCCAGGCCATCAGCTCACAGAGCATCAGCTTACTGACCTCTGCTTTCTCACACAGGAAAGCCTAGAAAGCTTGTATGTGCTTTGTTCTTCACTATTAGTTTTTCATCAGTGCAGTGGTGGAAGTTAAGGTTTTTCTTCCAGATGTTTCTGATACACTTAGCTGTCCAAGCTCATCTGTGACAGATACAGCCATATTTGGAGACATGCTATAGGAACCAAAGATGCAGTCTTTCCACTATAAGAATATTTGAGCCCCATAGTATATCCTACTGGTGCCAGCATTCTGCAGAAATTGATACTTTTCATTTTATAGTGCTTTGTATTTTGAAATATATCACTGCATGGCACACGCATGAGAGCAAACCACTTCTCACCCAGGTAAAATTTGTTAAGCATCAGTATGTTTAGTCCTGTTCACACACATACATCTGATTAAAATGAAGCATGCCTTCCAGCTTCCAACATAAGACAAATTATCATAAAATCAACTGCACTTATATTTCATGTAGTAATTAAGCTTCTGTATATTTCAACTGAACTATCATGAATAAATCTGCAAGCCAGAGTAATCTCTTGCTCATAATCACATAGTCCTAAAGGTGTTCAAGGGAACAATTTCATATGTATGTACACACATATTCCCAAGTGCTTGGTAGAAATCTCATAACACTGCTGAGAAAAGCTGACATCAATAGCACCATTTCCCAGACTGCAACACCACCCACCTGACTGCAGCAATAAGTATCACCATCAGCCATGTGATTGCTATGAAGCCCCAAGTGAGAGCAGATGGACAAGAACTTTCCCCATAGCAGGGGGCTGGGTTGGGGGCAGGAGCCCCCACAGCCTCTGCAGCAACCACCAGGTTCACTACCGCTTCCAGCAGAACTCTGTCCTGCACAGGACAAAATTTCGCAGAATTAATCCATACAACAGGGCCTGGAACATGCTCTGTGCTGATTTTAGAAACTGGCATTTTAACAAAAACATAGAAACATCAAAGAGTGAAGATACATGTTCTATTAAGAGTGTTCAGTGTGCCCCTAAACAAGAGTGGCAGAGACAGAGAGGCCACTGCTTTGGAAGGCCTCACAGATTCTGGTTCTTCTGCAATTCTCAAAAGAACATGTAGGTTTATTAGGGGATAATAAACCTATTAATCTTCATTAAAATAATCTTACGATTACCAATATACTGTTCTATTAAAAAATGGTTTCTCTGAGTAGATTGAATAAAGAAAGCACCTTGATACCACAAAGAGTGGCTACACACAAAAGCTGCATCAGTCTAACTAAAATGGAAAGTGCATTTCCTCAAAACTATTCTGGCCAAACTTCTTACTCCTTAAATCAAGTTAAAATTATTTGGTGTACATTAAGAGAAAAAATGAGAACTGGATAGAAGAATCCACTAAAAACATTCAAAGAAAATACACTGTCAATTAACAATATTTACTGCATTTTTCTCCATTTCTCCACCTTTCCTACGGCAACATCTCCGCAAAGAGATGGAGAAAAGTTGGAATTATTTCATATCACTTCATATTTAGATAAATATGATTTTCTTTTATGAAAAGTGTAATGCACATGTATTATATTGGCTGACATCATTATGACATGACTGCTCCTTCAAACCAGAGCAGGAGCTCCAGTGGTACTTTCAAAGCCTCCCCCATGACGTAGGACTTGACTGTGAGGTTCTGTGAGGTTCTCAGGCCTACACACCTAGAGGCTTTCTAAGTGCACATTAGTTGACAAGAGGTAAAACAATGCATCTTGGTTACTACTAAAAGAACACTTTGTTCCATGAGCCACTGGAGTTGTAATGCCCAATTTCCTATTGACATGTCCTAGATTTCTTACTGCACTTATCCTCAAGCACTCTGTCCAGCCAGACAGGTGACATATGGGCCATCCTGTTTGCTCAGCTACATGTGTGCCAGCTGAGCAGGGGGTGCAGGAGGTGTGTGCTCACTGACCAGCTGGCTGATGCCTGGCAGAGGCGGCTGGGAGCCGGTACACAGCTCCCTTTTCTCAGTGGGGAGCATTAATCACACTCTTCTCTTTGACCCAGCTGCTGCTTTTGTTACATTTGTAGGAACTTACCTATACGTTGAAACATCTTGTTCCCTGTTAAATTTTGCAGCTAACAGGTGCAAGAGTTAAAGTCGACCAAAAGTAGGACACTTTTTTCTTTTTTCACTTGTATAATTTTGTTTTCACTTATCTCCCACAAATGCTCACCCATCCTTACTAAATCTTTCCCCACTGTTTTTCCCTGTCTTAAATCCACCTTCTTCTTCTGTCTAGGAGACATTTCTGTTTCCAGTTCAATCAGGCTTAATAAGTAAGTAGCAACTAGACAGTGGAAACACATTAAAAATATACACTTACTAGAGGTATAATATACCTCACATTTAAGTGTTTTATAGAAAAGGATAGAGGGAGAGAAAAAGACTTTTTAATCATGTCATGGTTCAACCACAAATTCTGCATCTGATGGTTTGTTTTCCTGCCTTGTAGACCACTCCCAGAGCTTTGGGACTATAGCATTACCTGCAAGGAACAGCAGCAACAACCTTGTGCCAGTTGCCGAGTGTTTCAGGAAAGAGTTGTCAGCATTTCCGGTTCTGAAGCTTTCTCAACAGGACATAGGACAGCCTGAGCACCATCTGCCAGGACTGGAAGCTTCTTTCTAGCCCTGATCCATCAAGGTGCAGTTTATATATACTTTTAGAAATAAATACTCCAGAGTTTAAGCCATCATACAAGCCTATAGGAAACACAGCCCCAGGTTCATGCACAATAGGTGTTTCCATAACATCAAATTATGTTTCTAGTATTTCCAGAAAATGCAGTCAAGCATAAATTTCCAATATTGTATAAATAAGGGAGATTCTCTAGAGCTGATAATATGTAAAAAGAGGGCTCATGAAGCTCACAGGGCTCATATCTGCTGCCATATATAACAGCAATTTCTTCTGTTCCTCAAATGTATGGCATTACTGAATGCAATTGCTAGACCGTCTATAACAACCTGGGCAACTGCAAGAAAACTAAAAGTTTTGTAAACAAATCTGTATGAAGATATGTTCTCTCGCCTCAGAGAAAGAAGAGAGTACTCCTAAGCCACTACCTTCCCTAAAGGCTGGCCTGGGGTTATGATAGTTCCATAAAAATACCAGCTAGTGCTTGATCACTACCAAAAGCCCATCGAGTTATTAAGAACAGAGCAGTGAGCAAAAGAAAACAACCTTATGCTTCTAAATAAAGCCATGCTCTTTCCACACCTTTAGCACAGTTCCAACTAGTTCCCTAGTCTCAGCAAGTGAAATTTTCAGAGGAGACACCAGGGGAGAACAGATGTATAGTTCAGCTGGGCAGGCTGTGATTGCTCAAGCCTGGGAAAATGATGGCTTCAGGAGCAGGTGGCAAAAGAATGGAAAGGACGAAGGAGAGGGTGCAGAATGCTGTTCATAGTTTCTTCTGATATAGGAGACAGGGCCCATCAGGAGCCAGTTCACAACAAACATGCACAGCATTTCCTCACACAGCTGACTAAACTGTGGCAATGTGAGCCAAGCCATGCCCTGGAGACATTTAAATATACCTGGGGTAGTGTGGAGGAGCATATAAATACTTGAAAGGGAGCTTGCCTCATGTTGATAGATAGAAAAGGTACATCAAGCTCAGGGAACCACCCAGGGCTGAAAACAGTTGGAGGAGGGAAAAGCTACCAAGGGAGAGGAGGGGATATTTAGGGGAAAAAGCAGTGCAATGCACATTTGACTCCTTGCTGTCACTGTTGGTCTTAGTCTGTAATAGCTGTTACTGCTTCCCTGTGTTCATATTCAGAAGCTGGCATGCAGTACAGCAGTAAACTCACTACTGATGCTTTCAGGACCAGCCTCTGCTGAGGCAGTTAGAAATTGCCATGAAAAATGTTTCCCTAAAACAGTTACCAGGGCCTAGCACTGCTCTCATTGTCCATGAAAAGTTGAGGCCATAGAAGAAAAAAAAAAAAACCTGCTAAACCAAATACTCAGATGCCCAAGTAATGCAAGCCAGATAAATACAAATATTTTCCAAAGACCACAGGGGGCAAACGTGCCATCAGCTAAAATGGGCTACCCAGCTGTGGAAAATTGGGAAAAATACTTCACTCTTCAGTTTTCAGAAAGCCATAATAGAGCCTGAGAGTCACATCATCCACTAACTGGTCATGCCATATTTGCCACTCTGCTATTGCAGAGGAAAGCCAGAGCAACTCTGCTCTGTAGTCCTGGAAAGTGTAAGACCAAGTATTAAAGTGGGTAATTCCTGGCAACAAAACAAAACAAAAACTATCGGAGAGGTATTACAGCATTTCCATTTGTAAACTGAAAGTTAAATACATTGCCCACAGCTGCATTACTGGATCTCCTGCCCCAGTAATTTCCAGCTAAAACCATCACAGCACCACTTAGCCACATTCCTTTCTGGTCCAGCATTATCATTCTCTACACACAGAGCCAGGCTGATGGAGTGGATTACTAACATGATTCTTCACAATACAGCTCAAATTCATCAAAATCATTTTACTGGTTTGCACAAAAAGTTTTGTACAACCCCCACTCTGTGACCTTTTGCAGAATGAGTGCAGCTGTTCCATCCTTCCAGCTGTAGGTTTTTTTTAATGGTAAAATTGCACACACAGTTTCTTTTAGGCAAAATCTAGAAGCCATATTAGGCTTGTCAACACCCTAAACCCAGCTAATAACTGATCTTCATATATTTGATTCACACTCATGAGACAAAAATGTTACTGGACACAGAAGACACGCACAGAAAAACCATG
Source organism: Florisuga fusca (assembly GCA_038090715.1). NCBI lineage: Eukaryota > Metazoa > Chordata > Aves > Apodiformes > Trochilidae > Florisuga > Florisuga fusca. The sequence continues at coordinate 5,549,552 of JAAWXA010000031.1, read as the reverse complement.
AGCCAACAAATCTGTGTCATTAACTCATAAACTAAAGTGACTTCAGCCTCGATAATCCACAGAGACCCTTCTGGGGAAGGCGGAGAGGGCCAGGTGCAGTCAGCACTTGGATGGGAGGAGTTCCAGCTTTGTACCACCATCTGGGCAAAACCCACTTCTGCTGCACCGAATTTATTCCTCACTGTGTGATGACTACCACAGCAGCTGTGATGTCTGGGGGGGGGTATTGTTGCAGTAAGTCATTAGAATGAGAATTTTATCAACTTTAAAGGATGTATGTGACTCTCAGTATCAGCTGCTACACTCAAACTCCTCCTGCAAGTTAAAATGCCTACTACACAGCTGACATCTCTGGAACATAAAATAAAATTTTACACTGAAATATTTCATCTTCAGTGGCAGCAGATTACTGCTGTGTCTTCCAATAACAATTTCAATTGATGCAGCATGATATGGAAATAAGATTTTAGCTTTGAAATTAGAAGCGAGTTGTGAACATTGCCTTTTGAACACAGGAGGTTGCTTGACTCTTACCGAGACTGATAAGGAAGTTGTTTGTCTATAGGGAAACATAATACAGTAGCACATTCGATTTCTGACTCCACTGCAGATAAAGTGCAAGTTCCCATTGGCTGGGGAGAAAAAGAAAAGCCTTTTGTCTCACTTTTAAGATCTTCTAAACCCACAAAAAGCCCTTCAGCTTCCTAAAGCATTTCTAACACCATCAGTACTGCACATGAGCTGTAAGATAAGCACCCACATTTCCCCTTCCAGTATAGTACCACTTCATCCTGCTGGGCTGCACTATGGGTACCAGCCATGACAACAAGCCTCACAGCTCACTGCAGTCGTAAGCCATGTTGTTGCCCTACAAGACACTGCACTACCCCCCAAGCTCACTCACAGGATGCTACAGGACAACTTGTCTATTGGTCTTGCAGTCGTAGGAAGAAACAGCTCAGCAACTCTGTGACAGCCACCAGCCTGCACTGTCAGAGATGTGTTAGCCAGATGCTGTCCAGGTATGGTTAAAGTATAGAGATGGCACAGATGTCCTGGATGTCTCCAAGCCCGTTAGTGTTGTGCTGTCTCCAGCACCTGTCAACTCTGGAAGGATTCCTGAACTGGGAAGGTTTGAAGAGAGATCTACATGCCCTATGGATGGTATTATCAGGATGTGTGCAACACTCCTACTCCAGCTGTTTCAAGTAGGACAGTAAGCTCCCCAATACCAAGGGGAATCACCTCATGCCAATCTCCCTGCTGCATTTCACTACATCAGGAGGTTGCTTGAGAGAAACCACAAAAGTGGCTTTAAAAAAATTATTCCAGCCCCAGTGGCTCCAAACTGTGGGGGCTGATGAAAAGAATTTGCACAGACGTAGTATTTTCTGAACTACCACTGTACTAATAAGTAGTACCTAGCTATAAACACAGCATCTTCATTCAAATCTTTGACAGGTGTAACATTCATGGCATAGAAATCATATCATGATGTTCAAGAATTCCAAGTTATTATACACTTGATAAACATATATAAACCACTCATTCTTTTCCATTTTTAAGTCAACAGAATACTCAAAGAATACTTCAATGTAAATGCAGTCTTTTAACTATGAATCCACCACCTTTTGTTGCAAGGACAGCAGTGAAGTATACAAAAGCTACTTTGATTATGGAAGTATAATATGAAATCCAACCCAGGACACCTGGCTGGCAATTACATGTTAATATAACAACACTAAAAAACTTCAGTATGCATTATAAGACAGGCTGAGAAAGTTCAGACTATTCAGCCTGCAGAAGAGAAGGCTCTGGGGAGACTTTATAGCATCCTTCCAGTCAGGAAGCTGGAGAGGGGCTTTTCTCCAGAGAGGGTACTGACAGGACAAGGGGCAATGGTTTTAAGGTGAAAGAGAGTAACCTGAAGTTAGATATTAGGAAGAAATTCTTAACCATGAGGGCAGTAAGATACTGAAACAGGTTGCCTAGGGAGGTTGTTGATGCCCCCTGCCTGGAGCTGCTTAAGGCAATGTGGGATGAAGCCCTGTGCAACCTGGTCCAGTGGGAAGTGTCCCTGCCCATGCAGAGCAGTTGGCACTAGATGATCTTTAAGATCCCTTCCAACCCTATTCTATTATTCTACCTCAGGGGACTCTCTTTGCATACTCATTAAGCTGTGTCTAGTTACATTACTGGAGCATTGTTTTCTCCATAATAGCCCCTCATTTAATATTTGAGCATTCAGTACTAATGATTACCCTCTACAGTAAGTATGTAGCTGATGCCTCTGTCACTCGTTCCAAAGTACTGAAGCCAAGTTACACAGGCAAATTTAAATCTGGTATTTTCTAAACATGCTTTACTCTGCATGTACCATATGTTCTTTCAACATAATTTTTTCAGATGTGTTTTCCTAACTCATTAAAAAAAAAAAAAATTTAAAAAATTCTAAATTACATTGTACAAAACTGATACAAGCCATATGCAGAAAAACAATATCCCTAAAATTTATGGACATAAATTTTCAGCCTTGGGTACAGATCAAACATAGAAAACATCAGTCCAAAAGATTAAAAATTCATAAAGTTATAATCATCTGAAAAGTGATAATTTACAAACACGTGCCAGAGAACCTTAAAGTCAAGCAAAACAAGTCCTATCATTAACACTTAAGTATATACACTACATACAGTACTCCTGCATTTTGAACACTTTGAAGACTGGTACTGCAGTTTTCATGGTTCATGACCAAAACCAGACACTCAAATTCAAAGCACTTAATGAACATTAGGTTAATCTCTGCCTATATTGTATTTGTTGTTAAGAACAAAGCACCTACAAAATTAGCCTGAGATAAAATTTTACTTGTTCTTGACCAGAAAGGTAGGTATGCTTGACATAACTTTCAAAAAACAATCATACTATTTTAATTTTAGTTATGTTATTTAAGATACTTCACTGTTAAGAAATCATGTCCTATGGCAATCACTATCAGTTTCCAGAAGTGCATCTGCAAACAGAAAATTGTGTGTAGTCCATATTTCATAAAAGGTCATCTGCCCATAACCATTCTTCATAAGTATCTTTTGTAACATATTTCATTCCTATAAGTAATGACATTACAGGTATGTCTAGCATAAAGCTCAAGGCAAACAGACACAAATGCTTATTGCACCAATGGGGAGAGAAAAAAAAATCATTCTCAGTCTTCCAAACGCAGAGGTTAATGAAGTGTTAATTAAAATGTTTTGAGTCAAGTCAGTTTAATTTTAAGAAACGCTCCACAACTGGAGTAGGTCTTCCTAAGCTAAATTCTCTTGTTTCATTTCAACTTCATCCTATTATATTTAAGCTGAAGATGAAACTTTAGAAAGGCTTAATTATATTACAACACTCTTCCACAGGCAAATCTGTCCTTTGCAAAGCCATCCTAATGCAAGGACAAAGCTACCACTGAGAGAGCTGGCAGTAATGTGTCACAGGGCAAAGAATAAAACACCCTGAGGCTCTGTAAAAGCAGCCCAAGAATTTCTATTCATACAAGTTGAACCAATGACAAAATACTGGTTCTCTGAAATGTTAATTTGCATAAACAGTAAGACAATTCAGACATAGATTTACAGTCTTAGTAATTGATGGGATGAATGCAGAAATAAAGAGATTACCAACATGTACTTGCACGGTGTACTATGCCCAAAGAACATTTCTTTTGCAGGACAGCATCTGCCAGGCCTAGGAAGCTGATTCATTATTATGATATACATGAGTCAGGTGCCTATTACAAAGGCATCATGAATCACTCCTGGACTCTGGATCATATTCAAAATGCACACACAGCACAGGAAAAGTGTTCTTATGCCATAAAGCAAGGCCTTTCAGCATGCAGTCTCTGTTATATTTTTACTAAAAAAAAGCCAAAAATAAAAAAGAGAACCAAGGGCAAATTTCAAACAAGCTCAGCAGTTCTGAGACCTCCACATTAAAATAGTGTTAAAAATGTAACATTACTCATTAAAAACAGAAATCTTTTCTCTGCAATCTGGCTGGTTAGCCAATAAACCTGACTGGTGACTCAGTGACCCCAGCCTTTGTTCAAATGAGACCACAGTCCCAGCCAACCAGTGCTATGCACATTTTTCATTAGGCATACCAGAACATGCTCTGTTTCTACAGGATTTGTTCAACTATGACAGCACTGCTTCTCAGCTACATGAAGATACAAGAAATAGGTTATTAACACCCTACCAATATACCATACATTGAAGTGCACAACTCAAAACCTTATATCAAGTACTCCCAACTTTTATAATACTCACATCCACAGAAGGGACTCGGCATTTTCATATTATATCCTGTCCTGTGGTCTTTACTGTCAAATAGCTGCCACATAAAACATAAAGATATTTTGCCTATGCTAACTAGAAAGGAAAAGCAAGGGTCTGAAGGAACTACTGACAGTTCTCCAGGTCCAGAAGATACAAGTGCAACAAACCAAACAATACAATCTTTGGTAAAAAACAAGCTCATTTCATTCCAGGGCACACTCAGGCTGTACTAGATTTCTACCACATTCACCCAATATAGCAGCTTCTCATCTTGCACTGCTCTCCCAAGCCCACGTGCCTAACTATCACAGAATCACGGAATGGTTAGGGTGGGAATGAGATAAGATGGAGTCCCAACATAGAGGTGAAAGACAAAGCCCAAGTATAGAGGTTTGTAGGCTTCCTGACCATGTCACAGCTAGAAACATAAAGAAAAAGCACAGATTTTACTCACAGCATTGCAAAGCAGCAACCCAGACCAGCAAAAGACTTTATAACCTCCCTAGAGTCTTCCTCTCACAAACAAGTCAGATTTTGGGTGGGTATTCTTAGCAGTTTCCTCAGTAACTACCCAAGGTGATCAAGGACTTGGAGGTGTTATCACAGCAGGTAGGAATCAGCTGTGTGAGGACAGGTGAGATAGCAGGCTGGCTGTTGGCTTACAGGCTGTATATGCACTTGAAGCCTTTGCTGCAGGGAAGCAGCAATGGGCAATCTGTGGCACAAGAGTTCACCAAGAAGAGGGGAACTTGTGGGTACAGTAGTACTGCTATTCCCAGAATAGGAGGGGTCTTATTTAAAAAGAGAAAGCAGAAGTCTGACTCAGAAAGTAAAATTAAACCACAGAGAAGCTTGATTGTGGCTGAAGTGTACATCAGAAGAAAAAGCAGTTTGAGGAAAGAATTCCTTAAACCAATTTTGCTCCTGAAAAGAAAGGTAAGTTTGGCAGAAATGCAACAAAAACTACTTTGTGATAGTATAGTTCTCATACCTGTAGAGTTATTTTTAAAGCTACATACTAATGCCAAACTACATTATGCCAAGGGCATCAGAGTTCCTTACAGTGTGCCTGCTCCTCCTCCAAGACTTGGGCTTGCCATGCCAGGAGATAGAAGCAGTTATCTCATCTGCAGAACTAGCCAAAAGACTTTCCCCTTGCCAGAGGGCAAGGGGCAGCTGACAGTAGCTAAAAGCCTCAAAAACAACTTAAAGATGGGTTTCCTCCTCTAAGCAGTTAGAGTGCAAGGTACAGCTTGTAGCAAGTCAAGTGTTCTGCCTCCCAGCCTGCAGAGTGGGCACCAGCCCCCAGATGCCAGAGGGCTGAGGCAGCTTATCCAGAGTTACAAGTTGCTGAGCAAGTAATGCACAGCTTTCTTTAAACAAATGGCTATAACTGAGGGAGGTAAATTCTTCTGCTGCACATGCAACAGCCTCCAGAAGGCAAATGTTCACAGGACTTAACTTCCAGCTTTTCTTTTGAAAAGACTGTAAGGGTGTAGTTCATTCAATGCAGACAGGCTTGTGTCATTTATGAACAATGGAAAAATGAAGATACTATTAAGACTTTTCCCTATAAACTTACCACTAACTGCTTCCATTGCTCAGACTCCTGTCCTTCACTTCTGAATCAAAATACAGGGCAATGAGACTGCTTTAGGACTTTCTCTGAGAATATGACCATGACTTCCCGCTCTGGACTACAAGAGAAGTCCAAATGTAAATTTTAGTTAACCTCAAGTAATATTTTTTTACAATCTTTTATTTTAAAATGTTCTTCTGGAACTGTTAGTGGAAGCTCACAGTGTCAAAACTAAGTCAGGCATTCCAGTTCGTCAGGAAAGTTTTTTGTAAATATAGTTCAAAATATGGAAAAACATCCCTGTTCTCCTAAGGGTGTAGACCTGAAGAAATATTCTGTTTCCATTAGTTTACTGGTGAAGGGACTGTAATGATTAGTATGCAGCCATTGTGGGTTCTTTAGGGATCTTCATCCTAACAGGTCAAACTATGTCTGATCGGTCTATGACTCTGGAACAGAGCTAGTAAGAGCTGGCATTCCTGTGGCTGAGAAAACACAAGGCATCACTAATTCAGGACATATCCTACACACGGGATACGGTGTTATCCCTAATAATGTGTATGCTCACCAGTAAATAGCTGCTTTATGACTACCTTGTGTCAGCTGTCCCTTGGCCCTCTACCTCTTGCATATAGAGGACCTTCTGGAGTGAAGTCAAGTTGTGGGAGTGCTCCAACAGTTAATTATCATTTCTGTGCTGTGCACAGAAAGCTAATTTTTTTGATGGCATACAGAGCCAAGGGCTGTCTTTCCTCAGTCCCTGCCATCACTGCCTGTAGCTAAAAGTAAAATTTGCCTGTCTTCTTCTAAAGATGACCAAGGAACACGATAGCAGTCTGTATAAGAGAAGCTGCATAAGAAATTACTGTGCAGTTTCTCACAAATGGTTTCAATCGCTACTACTAATTCTTATTGGGTGGCAGAATTTAAGCAAACAAAACCACTCTTTTCATGTAAAGAATATTTAAATTTCTAACCTTTTAAGCTTCTGTGGTATCCTGTGTCAACAATATAAATGGTTTCAAAAATTGATTAGGCATGTCCTTGAAAGGTAAGTCAGTCAGTGGCTAGTAAAGCTTACGAGCAATATCTCACCCCAGGGCCTCTTTCAGCTGCTGATTGTTTCAGACTGGAGAACACAGAAGGGACAAACAAAAAAGTTCCCCTACTTTTTTTTTTTACATTCCTCCTCCAGTCTGCTGCTGGCTATTGCTGGAGAAAGCTCCATGTAAGCCTCTTCATCACATGATCATTCCCATATTAGTGTTCAGCCTTCCTTTCAGCAAATTTACTTTTCAGCATCAATAGAAAATAACAGCTGTTCGTGCCTCTGTTTCTAGAGGCTACTTAGAGATTTTTGAATTTTCATTACCCTATAGCCACACAGTTTATATGAGAAGTACCCTTTGAGAGCAATTTTAAAAGTCTTCAGTACCTATAGCATAAAGAAAATAGACATCACGCTGTAGAATGAGATACCCAGTATTTCCTTTAGCTGTACCAAGAAACAGGGCCATATTAATTGCTTGCATTTAGCTGGCATTTGGCACTTCTGCAGTAATTCCCCCATACAAGTAATAAAACAGCATCCCCTGGCCTTCTTTCCCATCAGCAGCTAAGCACAGCACCTGCACTCTTCAACCACAAAACACTGAAGCAGAAACTGCATTGACTGCTTGGGACACGGGTCAGCTGGGAATGAAATTATGAACCCAGACCCTAACCCAGGAGGTGAGATGGTCTGGGCACACTGTGCAACCTGGGACCTCTAGACAGGGCAACATGCAGCAAGTTCACAAGCAGCATCATTATAAACATGAAACACAGTGTGAACCAAGGAAAAAGGATCCAAAGATGACACATGCAGGAAGAGGTACTCTTAACCTTTGTACAGCAGGATCACACTTATGGACAGCACATAGAAGACAGGGCTGCCCACAGACATCAGTCTGGCACTTTGACACAATGCTGAGTTTGCTGAATCATGGAAACTGCGTTAAATATAGAATATGAGGAATAAAAGCTTAACTGCCCAGGAAAAGAGAATTTTTGGTAGTTCCCACAGGCTGGCCCCTAGTGCTCTCCTCTGGTCACCATCCCTAATTCATGATTTAGATTAAATCAAATTAAGTGGCTGCCAATGTCTGTTGTGTTGTGCAGGCTGTTTCTGGATGACCTTACTGCCCATACCAAAATAGTTTCAGATTTTCCCCATTAAACTGAACACTCTCGGTTTTACTGGAGAATATGATGATACCTGATACCAAAGTGGGGCATTCTCTGTCCAGACAAACAAATGGTGAACCATAAGATCCACCACTTTTTGGAGAATAGAGGCCAAGAAAAAGGAAGTGGCTAAATTCTTGTCTAATTCAGCTGCAAAATGGACAAGCACAGTTCCTCTACTCAATCCCACAATGTCCTTAGCCACAAAACTGTACTTACATGACAGAGGTTCTCTCCAGTATTCACTGATGTTGAGTAGAATGAATTCCATGCTATCGCATGGGATATTTAACATAGCTATGTTAAATATTATGAACTATTTTGTTATTAAAAGAAAAAAAAAAAAAAAGAAAGAAAGAAAAAAGAAACCAACTAAAAAAACCCAAACCAAATGAAAACAAGAAAACAAAGAGATGGTTAAGATCACTATAAATTAAAGGTCTTTCAGTTGTGATTCAGAGTGTAGACACTGGGAAATGCAATTGATGTTAACATTGAAGGTCAGAACAATGTGCATGTGTTAGAAACACTTTCATTTTTAAGCAAGTGCAGGTAAATAAGAATGCATTACATTAAATGTATTCTGTTAGATAACACAGTAAATAGGTTGGACTGAGTTCATACCATGTAGCAATTTAGGAAGTAATTTTCTTCCTCTTTCCAAACTCCTCCTTTCTTCTACATCCAAAAGTAAACAGACATGAAAGCCAACTCTTATCCAGCTGGTGGTCTATTGCTATTATTCCTACAGCAGTTTCCACCTTAAGCCTGTGCAGCAGTTTTCTTTCTGTCTCAAACTCTGCTTTGTCACTGATCAGCAATACTGCTTTTCTAATGATTAACTGAATAAATTAGCACCAGAGTCACAGCTGAACATTGTGGAACAAGTTGCTATCACAAAGGTTTTCTTTTAAACTACGGCAGCAGTTACTCACAGATTAGGTGAACACTGATTAAGTGACAAAAGTGCATACAGTCCTTTTCTTAAAAAAAAAAAAAAAAAAAAGAACCCCAAATTTAAATAGCTTTAATCAGCTTTGCTACTTAAAAATCAATCTTCCAGGGAAGAGGCAGCAAGAGATTAAAGCATACCTAAAAATCCACATAACAACCCTAAGGATGATAATCTGCTAATACACCCTTCAGCATTTTAAGGGCAGTTTATTGCTATACACTTCCATCGACATAGATTCTAAACAAGAACAGCCTGCACCAAAACAAAATCCACCAAGCAGCTTTTGAAAACAGAATAAATATAACTGGCTATTTAATATGAAACTTCTGATAAATTGTTACAAAATAAAAAAAAAAATTAAAATGAGAAATGCAGCTTTGCAAATCTGTTAAAGTAACTGTGCCTTTCAATAGCTATTTACTGATGGCCTACACTTCCCTGCATCTTTCCAGCACCAAGCATAATGCTACCAGAGCCCCTGATTCCTAGATGTCAGGATAATGCAATGTTTAAAATTGAAATCAGTATGAAGGGAACCAGGCTTTTATTGTCACAAAGATTTTCTATTTCTGCCTGCAAAATTCACAAAATAAAGCCTTCCTGATAATGCCTGAATTTCATCTGCCTGTCACTCATGGACAACACAATATTTATCTGAGCCTTGTTATAGCTGCAGCTCCCATACTGCTCTGTTTCACAACATTCTGCTGCTTCTGTTCTTTATTTTCTAATCTAGTACAATGTCACCGTGTGGATAAAAACTCTCAAACTCTAGACAAGGCAATTTAACCTTGTTCAACTGGCTGCTGGTCTTACATCTCTGGAGGTGGTACATTTCTGTGTCAATAGCTTGCAGGTTGTTCTGCCTGGAATAAGATGAAGACGTTGCTAAGCTGAATAGCAATTTTCCTTTCCACACTTAAGTATGTCCAACCCACACTTCTTGTCTTTCCTCCAATCTTGGTATGGAGCTGGAAGCTGGAGTTTAAACCAGAACTCTTGTCACTCATTTTAGCTCCATACACACCCGAGGAAGCTTTCTACAGATGGGTCAGATGCTCCAACTATCCAGTAGAAGTTATCACTTGGCAGCCAGATCCTGTCTTCACACACTGCCACAGTCTGGGAGTGCAACACACAGGATGCTTCCCAGCTCCTCCCCAGCTCCAGAAACATGCTGCTGGGAGTACACAGCCCTACAGCCAGATGCAACCCGAGTGAGATATTTTGGCAGATAGAAACACTAAATGGTAATTTAACGCCCATTTCTCTTCTCTTCATGAATAGGTCCAAGATGGAGCACTTTCCTTGCCAATTCTTATACTGTTGGAGCAAAAAGGTGGCAGCCTCTCTTTGGACTGATTATCATTGCAGCACACCCAGCTCTATCATTTGGTATGCTTCACACATTCCCCTCTGATCTGGCAACAAGCCCGAGTACAAGTACAAGCTAATTTACACCTTCAGTATAATGGCTTTTGTGTCTTCTGCTACTCTGGAATACGTTACATGCAGCTGAAACAGAAGTCCAGAAAGCCACTGTCCATCATCACCTTGTAAAAAAAAAAAAACAAAAAAAAAAAAAACAAAAAAAAAAACCAGGGAAGAGAAAGAGACAATTTGTATTTATACATAGATGGTTTTGTTTCCAGACCTTAGTAAGTCCGTGACAGCCTCCTTGCTGTTAAATAGGTCTCTCCTGCATGCCCCTGGAAGCAACCCAGAGAAGAGTACAAATAGCAAGATTCAAGACATGTAGCCATTCAGTTACAGAAAAATGCTTCTGAGTATTAAAATTACTTTCCTGTTTGGAGTTTGCACTTGCCTTACTGAAAGAAAAATCCACCCTCAGTTCTGTCACTCTAGAAACTCAAAGTGCATCAAGAGTGGGATTTAAAGAGCCTAGTGATGAAATCTTCAAAACAATCCTTATAGTTCAAACCTGTGTTCTCAAGGAACAGAGATAAGCCCAGGGACAGGGCTAATTCTCCCTTTTTCCCTGCCTCCCCCTCAAAAATTTTGCAAAACATCTCTCAAACCTAATTCCTACGCCTCAGGACACACAATTGCCTCACTCTGCTTCTTGGGCACACCTTAAGGTTTACATAATGCTGTTTGTGCCAACCACACATGAAAATCTACTATGGAAGGGCACCAAGGCTTTCATTTCACTATGAAGCCACACTACTGTGTGCACAGTTCACCATAAGTACGCTGTGCCAGCACACAAAGGGCTCAGTACAGCAGAGGGGAGAGCAACCAGGGGCAACAGAACCAGAACCACCTCCCTCAGCAGCAGTGCCAGCCTCTGCCAAGCTAACGTGACCACAAATGTGAAGTGTTGGTGTGCAAGGGCAAACTTGACCAGGAGAGAATCAGAAAATAGCTGGATTGTCTAATGTTCTCACATGATCTGACCTCTTTTAAGGATTTATTAAAGCTTTCTCAACACGTCTTAGAAGTCTGTAATGCAGTCTCAGGTACCAGCAAACCCAGCACAGGTCCTGGGGAGATTTCAGGTGTGAAAATGAGACTGCAGCCAACCTGTGAGGGATCCCGTGTCCCTCCATCTTGCACTCAGGTATACAATCATGACGAGGTAGAAACAAGGTGAGAGGAGCAGATGGCCTAGTTAAGGCTGCCTGCCCCATGCAAAGGTGAGCAGCAGTGATGCTTGGGACAGTTATCAGTCACTACAGACAGCCTGAGCTGAACACCTAGGTCATGTTCCAGGTCCACGTGTTTTTCCCTGCCTTGCCGCACCCTTTGCATGAATGCCTCAGCACTGCTTGCTTACTGATTCAAAGGACCAGGATGACTTCACTGTTGCTTGGGCAGGTTTGCCCTTTGTAGCACAAACACAGCATTGTGACACCTGCAGAATCCCAGCCTGCTTTAGGATACAGGGAAGTGCCTTTGCACTGCTAAGCAGTGGAAAATTTGAAAGGAAGAGAAACACCACCACCAGTGTCCCCATCACTCCAACTCCCCACCCACACACCAGACTAGGTGGGCTCAGTAGCACGAGTTGCTTACTGGGTTTTAAGAGCAGTGAACATGCTTCTTTCTACAGAGGGAACATTCTGCCCTGCTGCTTGGTTTCCAGTGTCCCACCTTGCTTTACGTGTTCTGAATGACACAAAGCATGCTGACTGCAGTTGTTACACACTGAGCCCTAATGAGGACTCTGTGTAACACTTTTAACAATGTGCGCACAAAACCATTCTCAAACTGTAAACAGATCAGATGTTTACTGTACTCAGGGCCATGGGCCTCCTCTCTTCCTGATCAAAACTGGCAGACACTGCAAAAGAGACACCAGTTTCCACAAGAAGTTTAATCCCCCTCGTCTGGCAAACCCACACAGACCAAACCAAGCATAGCCAAGGATAACCGTGCATAGCTGCACAGCAACTATGTCAAGACAAGCCAGATTCATAGGGCTGCAGGTTCCTTGCTTTTCTAAAAAACATTAACTTTTTAATGCCATGTTGCCAGGCACTGTGATGTGCTGCTTAAGTGACAGTGCTTAAATAACAACTCAACATGAAATGAAGAGTTTCAGTCCTCAGACTGAGCACAGCAAGATACAGGATGGAAAATTCAGTGCTCTGAAAGCACTAAGTTACTGAACCAGCTCTGAACCCAGAAGGAGAGCTGCCACTAATTGAAATAAATTCCCAGTCACAGGTCTCTATTAGAGGTCTACCACTGCCAGGACTGTCAGAGACAGCTAGCTCTGGACAGGGTGTCTGCAACATTCCAGAAAGATTTCAGCCATTTCCTGGTAAATACTATCTGCCTACTGACTGTGTAGAAAGATAACCAAATCTTAAAAGAAAGCCTAGCTGTGCTGTCATGCTCCTTTTTTAATAATGGAAAAGCACATCATTTCCAAATAGATAAATCCTTGGCAGTGATCTCAAAGAAAACAAGATTTTCCTTTCTTTTTTTTTAATTATTCTTTTACATGGAGGCATTTTAGACACCATCCCCTGATTACAATGTGACTTCCAAAATTTCCTGGTTTTATTACTGCCTACAGTAGCCCTGATATTCCTTCTAATTATAGATTATTACACATTTTGTCAGTTTTGTTTCCTAAGTAAGTTGGTAGCTAGGCTAAGTGTCAGATAGTGACCAAGACAGATGATCTAATGCTTCTCTTTTGGTTTTAGCCTTAAAAAAAATCAGAAAAATAAAAAAGAGATGTAAGGTCACTGAACTGAACTGGCTGAAACAGATTCATGACACAGCTCTTCCAGCTGCAGAGACCTTCAAAAGATTTCAGTATTTGGCTCCACAGTTACATCTTTGTTTACAGCACAGACATCCTGGGATGGGACTCTCCCCTCTAACCCCATGCAAGTCCAGGCACTGCTATGTGGGACAAGACAGAGCCTGCCAGTGGTTAAGCCTGAGAGACAAGAGTGAGCTTGAATGAGTCTGTCCTGGAGTCAGCCCCAACGTGCCCTAAGACCTTGCCAGTGCAGTGCATGCAGCTCCTGTTTCCATGACTCTGCTTCAGCCACCACTCCTGGGCAGGCTCTCTGAACAACATGGGGAGTAGGGGAGCATCTAAACTAGATAGAGATGAGGAGGAAAATGAAGACAAGGTGTCTTTGCTTCAGAGTGGGTAAGCACTGGTAAGCTAACTGGTAACCAAAAGCAAGTAATGGTTAATGGATGCTGTAACAAAGAAAGAAACTCTGTAAGTAGTTTGAAAGCTGTGCTCCTGGGACCCATTGGCTTACTAGAGATGCAGTACAGATTGTCTGTGGTGGTGGACTACTATAAAAGCAAAGCTAGGAAAGAACAGGCATTTCCTTAGAAGTAGAAAAGGGGCAACAACATGTTAGCAAATATGTAAGAGAGCAGCTTTGGGTAAACAGACAATACAGGTATTTCCAAGTGCTTTTCTTTTACAGCCTAGGGAAAGGCTAGAGTTCCCAGGCCGTCCCTACTCTACCAACCAGAATAACCCTAAAGATAATGGAGAAGCTGTGGCATTTTGAATCTTTATATTGTACTCCCAAATCTGCAGTGATGCTCTTGAATAGTCAGTGATACCACCAAAGAGCCAAGAATCTGGCCCATAAAAACCAATAAGGAAGGTAGTCATACATGGCAATCACAAGAAAACAGTGAAGACACTACTATGTAACTCACACAAATACCAAGAGAAAATGTTTCCTACAGTCAAACAGGGAAATCCTTCTTAAGGAATACCTATATCTAGCATCTTCCATCCTGATCTAGAGGATACACCTCTCCCTGAAATAACAGTACTTTCCAGTTAGTCAAGTCTCTAATTAATTGTGCTGAATATACCAACTCTGTTGTTTTTCCAGGCATAACATTACTGAGAGTTACAGCAAAGGTGTCCAAGTTTCATTACACTTATCATAGAATCACAGAATGGTTTGAGTTGGAAGGGACCTTAAAGATCATTTGGTTCCAGGCCCTCAGCCATGGGCAGGGACACCTCACACTAGACCAGATTGCTCAGAGCCCCATCCAACCTGGCCTTGAACACTTCTACAAAGGGGGCAGCCACAACTTCCTTGAGCAGCCTCTTCCAGTGTCTCACCAACCTCAAAATAAAGAATTTCTTTGTAATGTCTAACCTAAATGTCTAACCTAAGTCTCCCCTCTTCAAGTTTTAAACCATGTCCTCTTGTTTTCTCACTACACCCCCATGTAAAAGCCCTACCCCAGCTTTCTTGCAGGCCTCCTTCAGATATTGGAAGGTTGCTATAAGGTCACCTCAGAGCCTCCTCTTCTCCAGGCTGAACAACCCCAACTCCCTCAGCCTGTCTTCATAGGGGAGGTGCTCCAGCCCTCTGATCATGTTTGTGGCTCTCCTCAGGAGATGTTCCAAGAGCTCTATTTCCTTCTTATGCTGGGGACTCCAGAACTGGACACAGTACTCTAGGTGGGGTCTCACCTCCCATGGGTCATGGGAGGTGCTTCTTTTGATGCAGCCCAGGACACAGTTGGCTTTCTGAGCTGCGAGTGTACACTGATAGCTTATGTTGAAGTTCTGGTCCACCACCACCAAGTCCCCCTACTCAGGGATGTCCTCAATCCTTTCTCCTCCCAGTCTGTATTTATGTATAAGAGTGCATCGACCCAGGTGCAGAACCTTGCACTTGGCCTTGTTGAACTTCTTGCAGTTTGCATGAGTCCACTTCTCAAGCCTGTCAAGGTCCCTCTGGATGCCATCCCTTCCCTCCAGTGTGTTGACTTCACTGCACAGTTTGGTGTCATCAGCAAACTTGCTGAGGATGCACTCAATTCCACTGTCTATGTTACCAACAAAGATGTTAAACATCACTGGACCAAATACTGACCCTTGAGGAACACCTCTCGTCACACATCTCCATTTGGATGCTGAGCCACTGATCATCACTCTGGGTGAGACCATCCAGCCTGTTCCTTATCCAATGAGTGGTCCATCCATCAAATCCATATCTTTCCAGTTTAGAGATCAGAAAGTTGTGCACAACAGTGTTGAATGCTTTGCACATGTCCACATAGACAACATCTGTTGCTCTGCCCTTGTCCACCGAGGCTGTGACCCCATCACAAAATGCCACCAGATTAGTCAGGCAGGACTAGCCCTTACTGAAGCCGTGTTGGCTGTCACCAATCACCCCATTGTTATCTGTTTGCTTTAGCAGAGCCTTCAGGGGGATCTGCTCCATGATCTTGCCAGGCACAGAGGTGAGACTGACTGGCCGGTACTTCCCTGGTCTTCTTTTTTTCATTATGTTTCCTCTTTTCCAGTCAGCAGGAACTTCACCAGACTGCCATGCCTTTTCAAATATGATGGACTGTGGCTTTGCAACTTCAACTGCCAGTTCTTTCAGGAGCCATGGGTAAATCCCATCAGATCCCATGGATCTTTATAACACAGTTCAGAGTTATTGGCCCTAATTTTTTGTAGTCTCATGTTGCTGCTCCTCATCCTCTCCAAAGATCTTTGTTTTCCCACAATTCCGCCTTGACCAACAGCCCTGCCCTCTCTGCCTATTGTGTCACAGGGGATCTAAGATTATCCATCCCTTATCTTGTCTTGAGGTGCATCTTCCTTCTTGCCTACATAAAAATCTCTGTTTAAATAAAAACAATTAGGCTTTATTCACTTAATAAAGGCGTGTTTGAGATGAGCATACACTGTACAATGCAGATTGTTGCATTCTTGCAACATAAGCCACTTACAATCATAGAATTACTTCTCTGAGTCTTCTATTCTGCATCCATATGTGGGATGTTTAGTACAATGGCCTCATTGTAATCACTCAACTTTGGCCTTGTGTTGGAAAAAACTGAAGAAAGCTACAGAATTGCAGAAAGATCAAAGGTTGAAGCCAGACACTAATGACCTAATAGGCAGAGGTCTAAAAGTCAGCAAACCCCATAACCCTGGAGGACAGCTCTTAGTACACTTGCTGCTGTATTCACATTACTGCTGCATCTTTGTCTTTTCTTAGCTCTCATTCCACATTTTTGTAGTGATATTCAGATTTCTTTATTTCCTTGAAGTGTGAAAACTAGGAGCTTAGACGTTAATTGCTTCTCACTCGTTTCTCTTTTGCAGTCATGCAGTGACCTCATCTGAGGTTTGCAGGAGCCTTCCCCAAAAGCCATGCAAAACTGGGGCATTTCAGCCAACAGGAGCTGTAGTTGCCTGACATTACTACCAGCACCTCAGTCAACCTTCGAAGCAAGCTGAGTGACTGCTGAGTACTGCTTGCCTGTCTGAACATTGACTATCAGCAACAACAACAAAAATAAAACCCAAAGTGTTAGCAGCTAAACAAAGATGCCCCAAAAAAGTCTCTTGTACAGTTAAACTGAAGTGCTCATACAGCACATAACTAAATATACACACTACCACTATCTATTTTAAAGCTTTACAGATAATAGCAACCTATTATTTTCTGCTGCATAGTTTTCTCAGTAATATTAAGATGTTAAAGTTCTCTGTCTAATACAAAAGGTGTTAATGCTCACTGATAGTAAGGGGTGTGGGGTGGAAGACAAAGTTGTCATAGGCTCTGGTTTTTCTCAGGGTAACATTAAAGTGTTTGAAATACCTCACCTGAAGCTTTCCTGCATGCTCCAGACTATTTTGTAAAACAAACTCCTGATTTTCTAGAAAGAAGAAAGCATTTTGGAGAAATTACTGGTTTAATTTTCTTACAGCTGAAGTAATTAATTATGTTATTGTTGGCTTTAAGGCAAGCTATTTTTTGCCTAGATTATACAAACACATGCTGTAACGTCTTTGACTCCATTGCAGTAACTAAGATGTATTTGAAGTAAACATCACTGATATCACAAGGAAAAGGGGGAAAGTGCTGTACATCTATATAATAGATAAGCCATTTAATTCTAGAAAATGAACTTTTTAAATTAAAATATTTGTAAGAACTGTCACTCTCAGCTCATGATCAAGCACATTTTGGAGGTATATATCCAGGTAAATTATGTGCACGAGGCAGCTGGAAGCATCTAAAAACTTCTTTTAAGGAATTTGGCAGATGTATCCCAGATAGCTAAGGAAGAACAAGCTTAGAAAGTTTCTGCTCCTTGTTGTGGCTGGTGCTTAGTCAAAACTGGCAGTAGCTAAACACAGCAAGTATTAGTGACAGTACTCAGGCTCAACAGCTAAGACAATATTACACCAAGGAACACAAGGAAAAAGCTAAACATGCTGCCATCCACTCACACAGACAACACTCTCAGTCTCTTTGATGACTTAACCAGTACTTAGCACTTCATCTATGATAAGCAGCATATAATCTTGTTGCACAATGGTGTAGCCTGTTATTTCTTTAAGTCTTCTCCTCTCAGAAGTTTTACACAACCATGAATCAGTGTTGTGGAAAGCATGCTGGCAGCAATACAAAGATCTCACTGATGTGAAAGCCAAAGCCTTTATTATAAGCTGGGTGGTCAGGCTGCCAAGTAATGCTGTTTGTAAATGCTATGCATTACCAACCACTGTTCCTCTATCTTTAAAGCTAATACTGCGTTTGATGGAGGAATATGTAATAATAACAGATAATGTTTGAATCAAATAATCCATAAATTGATAGCTATGCTCTACTATCCTAAGAAGTGATTCTACTGAAATGTAATTCCCAATTTATAATATTCAATACGAGAGATATGAAACAAGTAGAATTGTTATTACAGTTGGATTCAAACTAGGAGGGTAGATTTAGATTGGAAGTTAGGAAGAAGTTATTCATCATGAGGGTGGTGAGACACTGGCACAGGTTGCCCAGAGAGGTGGTGGAAATCCCTGGAAGTTTTTAAGGCCAGGCTGGACAGAGCTCTGAGCAACCTGACCTAGTGGGAGGTGTCCCTGCCCAAGGCAGGGGGGTTGGAACTAGATGATCTTAAAGTTCTCTTCCAGCCCTGAAAATTGTATGATTCTATGATTCTGCCTATGCAATCAAAGCAATTTTCAGATGAGTGCAGTCAAAATCTTTGCCTGGGAACCCTATGGTAGAAATGATACTAGAGATCTGTGACAGTACATTGCTCTTTGTTTAATTTTCCTGTACCTCAAAAGAGATGAGAACATTATGAGGGTACTGGAGATCAGCCACACCCCACACAATTTTGCACAAAACCACCCAGGAGGAGGAAAAGGATGGAGACTTGGGCAAACCTGCACAAATGTCACTAAGTTTCTTCACCTTTTTTCACCCATCCTTAATGTCCTCACGGTGCACAAGTCCCACTTGTCCCCATAAGCAGAGTGTCCTGACAGGGTGGACACAGAGCATATACCCCCAGTGGGATAGAGGAGCATGATGCAGAGGCCCCTCTGCAGCTTTTTTTGGTGGGTGGGAGGCTCTCCCATAGCTCCTGCCCAACCTATGCATACAGAGACTGCACACCAGTCTCTGAGGTCTGAGGGAGCTGAGCTCTGGGGGGCGCTCAGTTCCAGTCCCTGTGTTTGTACCCTGCTCAGATATCCCCTACCCTAACTCCAGAGCTGGTGTAAAAGAAAAAAAGAAACAGAAAACAGAACAAAAAAGAAAATGCTGTTGCATTGTCTATGTTTTCTGTGTTCAAACTATGCTGAACACCACACACACACAGACCAACAAAACTATTTAAAATCACAATTTCTGTATTCAACATGTTATATAAGAGCAGATTAAAAAATCTGGCAGAGGATGTAAGCTGTAGAACTTTATGCTATGCTCACAATGCTTTTCCAAAGACTTGTTCTCACAGATGACCTGATTCCAAAACTCTGGAAACATCCCAAGTTTTTCAAGATCAAGTGCAGTCCTAACCTAGGAAATAAGTCAGGAGAGGAAGATTCTTAAGGTAACATTTATAAATCTACACTGCAGCCAACTGGACACATTTAGAAAGCACTTATCCATTAATCAGCTTGTCACAACAGTGATGTTTTGTGCAAGAGATGTTGCCATTCTCCAGTGACAGAGGGAAAATACAAACTCACCAGACATATTTGCTAATAGCCTGGTTTTGAAGTTTCGTTTTCATGCAGAAGAAAGCTCAGCAATTGCTCTTCTCCTTGTAAGAAGAGGTCAAATACCTGATGCAAATAGGGAATTAACCAGGGATATTTCTCTTTATGGATTCTGTGTTCAGATGAAGTCCAAACACTACCTTCAGGCAACCTTCTGAAGCAACTGCATTAAGTCTGTGAGGTTGCTGCTATTACCTCTACAGGTTCTGAGATTTTCCAATATTACCATTAAGCACAGTTTAAAACTGCTTGGCAAAACTATAAAAAAACTATTTTTCATTAAGACTGTTGTGGCTAACACTGATTCCAATTTTAATCATCCATTTCCAATAGTGCATAACGGGAACAAGTATGGATGCAAGTGGATAATGACTGTTACTGAAAAAGAGACTTTTCTGCCAGCTTTCATGAGTATACAGCTGTATTTTTCACCTTCAAATACCAGGGAGAAAGCACAAGTTTCCAGAACCTCCCATTAAAACAAGTAATGCAAATTTCATATTTGCGTATGTGGATGAACTAAGCATTGTTATATATCATTGTGCAATTAAGTAACAGATATGAAGTACATTTGTTTTTAAAATGTCATGCTATATTTACTGCTTCCTTAACAACTCCTATGACAATGTGGTCCACCCTTACAATAAAAACAAACAAACAAAACTCACCAAACAAACTAACAAAACTGTATAGGATAGAATGGATACAGCAATGAGAATTTAAGATTAACAGAATTTCAAGAGATGATGCATCACTGACTTTCCGGCTTAGCACCAGAAACTAGATGTGTATTAAAGACAGCACATCAACTCCATCTGGCAAGATGTTGTCAAAACAAGACAAAAGCTGGCATGGCAGATTATTTAGTCACCTCTGCTATCAGTTCACTGAGCAAATCATCAATGGTAATACATCTCTTGAAGCTCAGTACTTTTTTGAAGAACTGCTAATTACAATATGAGGTTATTATTAAGTTTGCAGAGCTCTAGGAAGCTTAACTACTTCACCAGGTCATGCAAACTCTGGATCAACAAAAAGACAGATACTTTTATAAACTTCTAAATTATCTCTATTCAGTCCTCCCTTGAACAGTGAGGACAGTTTCAGAATTCAAAAATATTTAAGGTCTTCCTCACACATAACAAGAATGAAGCTCAATAGCAGTATAGCAAGTTCTGGTTAAACTTAATAGTGCTTATACTTTGCTTCATGTAATTAAAAGCACATCTCTGGAATGCAAAATACACTGTACCTCCAACTTGCTTGAGTGATAACTGTGCTTCTCTCCTTTCTGTTCACACACGCACACATCCCTAGTCACATAAGTTTCTCCTCTCCCAGATCCCCAACCACTGATACAACAATAGAATTCAACATTTATGGGTATGCTAGGTGAGTATCAACCCACAGCCACAGCTAGCTACCAGTTAGAGAAATCCCTCCTTCATACCTATTTTACCTTTCCAGAGTTTGCCAAGAAAGGTCTGGCTTTGTCACTGAACGAATGAAAGACGAAACACAAAATGTCCTTCTCAGTCAGGGGACTGATCTCCCTGTCAACACAGCCTGCTGGCACAAACCCAGCGGAAATGTGACAGCTCCTGGAAGAAAGATTTTTCCTGACAGTATGGCTATGAAAACACCTTTCTATCTGTCTCTTTTCCTGAGTTTTTTGAAGACTGGATTAGCCAAGACAGAGGCCAATAACCTGTGCAGGCAATGCTCCTTGCCCTGTTCTTTCCCCAAGCCAAGCTGGTTGATGACATGGCACACATCTCTTCTGGTCAGAGACTGCAACATCCAAATCCCCATTCCCACAGAAAGGTGGCAGCTGCTATACTCCAACATGCCTCATTCCTGTGCCACACAGAGCAGGAAGAGCCATGCTTGAGGGCTTGAGGCCATATTTCCTATTGCTGCCTTCTAACAATTTAAAAGGCCAGAGATACAGAATGACATGTAGTAAGCAACCTGGACCCACTGAGGCAGGAACACCATTTTCTGACTCCTTCCCACTAGGGATGAGGAAAGGAGAAAATTCATTACCTCAGGGCAGTTTTCTCACTGGAAAATTGAACTAATGTTTCCCCACTCCAGAAGGGTATGTGTATGCAGGAAGCAGCAACCAAAGGGACATTAAAAGTATTATGAAGCAAGCATGTACTGTATAGTTCATGTCTGAAGGGCAATTCTGAAGGGCAATTATTCCTCCAATTTGCACTGCCTCACAGTGTTCAAGAGCAGCTGTTCACACTTACTCAATTAGAGCTGAATCCCTCCCTAGTAAGGTAGCCCATTCCTTTGCTGCACTGCACCTAATAATGCAGTTACCCTCCCAGCACTGAGATCCATGCAACAGGATTCTCAATTAGTAGCACCACAGGCCCCTCATAAAACCTGACCACTTGGAGTTCAACAGCCCAGCTGCCCATGCACCACCTTCCCAGCTCACAGGTAGTTTGCTCACACTGTACTGCAACTCCAGCCTTTCCGTTCCAGAAGCACTGTAAATGTTTTACCTGCTTGGTGATCAGCTTTCATCACTGGACCACTTCACATCAGTCGATGTAAGAGTCGAAAGACTAGGTCCAAGTCAAGATTTGCAGTCTCCAGATACATAAGAGTCCCATTGTTTTCAGCAGTGCAAACCTCTCTAACAGCTCCATCAGAGTTTTGTCTTTCATTCACAGCTACCTCTGATGTCAATGAGCCAACTGACTAGGCAGGCAGTGGTAGCAGTAGTAGGAACCTGGGCCAGTGGCAATCCTGCATGTACTAAAGCAAATTATATGCCTCCTTTATAAAAAATCCTTTCATGCTGGTCAGAATCACAGATACATAAAAAATCATAGAAAAATCATAGATACAAAAAAACTAACTTATATTTGCACATAAAACAACCAGAAGCCACAGCCTGCTAGAAAATATAAAACATTTGTGTCTCCCCAAGCCTTTTGAATAATGAAAGCATATGTAATCATATAGATTTGGGTAGCATGTACTCATGGGCAAGAACACACTTAGCTTGTATGTTACTTCCAGAATACTACTTAAGAAAGCAAATTCACACTCGCCAACTCCCAGGGAAACACCTCTGGATGAAAGGCCAGTCATCTGTTATTTGCAGCGTAATTACTGTAGTTATTCAGACAAGTCTGGTCTACAGAGCTATTCAAAACAGGACAGACAATACAGGGCTGGAAAGTACTAGATAAACAGGACTACATAATGGTGCTGGTATTGCAGCATTTAATTCAGTAAGAAAAGGCAAATGTATCACTGATAAAAAATATAATTCACATCTCCTGCAATGCAGAAGGAACAGGCAAAAGCAACAAGCTTCTTGGGGAAGATTTTCCTCTCCAGTGTTTCCCAGAAGGCAACTAGCCACGTGTATATAAAAAAGTATGAAAGTGGACATACGTCTATCCATACCCAGTGTGCGAAGTCTCACTGCATGGATTTCCAGGCAAAACAGGATACCCAAAATGCTTTCTGCATCTAAATACTCTCTGACTTCAAAACACAGGCTGTGTCTTTCAGAAGTGCTGAAAATACGAAGCAACTGGATATAGTTTCCATAGCTATAAAGAATTCCAAAGGAAAACACTGCTGCCATAGCCTGTATGTAACAGAATGGTCTTGGACTCAGGACTCTGTTTTTACATAAAGGCCCAGTCCTAACACAAGGACGTACGCTCCTTATGCCCTTGCATATATCCTTGCATAGCACCAGCCACAGTCTGGTCAGCTACATACAGTACAGACAGAGTTTTGGGACACGTACATTATTTAGGAGCCAGGGTATGTGTTTTATCATCATAACTATTCTCTGCACCATGGATATATTTATTTTGCAGAGTGACGCCCTTCTGTTTAAATGAAACCGTTTCCAGAGTAGGTTACCCTAATAGCCAAAAAAACATTACTTTTAACTTTCACACCTTGGTTTATTTTATGCCCCCAGCCTCGTTTGGATAAGCTCTTAGATAAATCTTCCGCTTGGATTTCTTTGTCAACACATAAACCATCTATAGGAGGCTTTTAAAAGCAATTACCTTTCCGAATAAATTCTCAGCCTAATATAAGGAACCAAACTGCACTCACATGGAATTAATACCTGTTACTTTAAAAAAAAACAAGTCTTGTCCATTCCCAATCTTTGGAAGTTAAAAGAGAACTCAGATCAAGCAAGCCAAGTAAATCATTCCCCTTTTTCCCTTCTCCCTCCATCAGAACAGATGTAAATTGGTTGTCCTGTTAATTACTAAGCACTGGGAATATGGAAATGGATGCTAAACCTCCAACATATACAATATCATACTTCTGAAATGTGTCAAGCTTTATACTACAGCTACTATACTACAGCTACTGCAGGATAAATGGTTTATCAGGACACGTCAGCATGGAACAGTGGGGACATCCTGTGGCCACACAGATTCGTTACACTAATAATGTTCCCATTATTAGTTCTAATCCGTTTGTTCAAACACTTCTGCAGATTAGATGCAGTGTCACTTAACAATGCAGAAGGGCCTGAAGACCAAATAGAATTTGCGTAAATAACTTCCCACCTACCACTGTATGTAATCCCTGCTTTGGTCTACCTGTTCAAAGCATCTTCTCCTGGTCAAAAAAACCCAACCCAACCAAAAAACATTATTTAAGGAACTTGAGCTCACCTAGATTGCAACACTAACCCTTGATACTCTTGTATACAAATCAAAAGTAGCATTGTAATTTAATTTCTTTAGGTTTCTGTCAGTGTCCATAAGAAGCATGTCTTTCTCAGATTTAGGCAACTGGAAAAATACTATCAGATTAAATAGATGTGTAAAGCACCTGCCAATATGATAAACTAAGCAATCACAATAACAAAAAAAAGCCCAGTAACTCTTGCTATTCTGATCACAGTTCCTTTCATCCCCTTCCCTCCAAGGGGGAAGCAGTTTCAGGACAGAAACACGTGCAGACTATGAGGCTGAGCGCTCCACACAGACAGCTCACTGCCCAGAACTCCCTCTGTGCTTATACTTGCATGGTGGACTTCAGCTATATAACTCAATGAAAAGATCCCCCAGACAGTTCATGGGACAGCTATGGCTTCAGAAGTCAAGACCATTTCAACTCACTCACTTCTGATTATGTTGACTTCAGCAGTTTTAAAAACAAAAATCAAATTAACTTAGAGGACAATTATTCTCTGTGGTTTGCATACAGTGCATATTTTATCAATACAGGAAAGAAGATTATTTTCTTTTAAATTTATATCTCCAAGCAATTCACTATCTCTACTTAAGCTGTGTACAAAGGCTGGGGAAAGCCAGTGCCAAATCCCAGAGCACACGTCCAAGTGTTCCTGTCAAAATGCTCTGCAGTTTGCAATTTCAGTCCATTTAGCGTGGTATTCCAGATGGAAATGCAGCCACACTTGCCCCAAGTGTGTTGCAGCTGTATAATCCACTTAAAAGGTCCATTCCTAAGCATATCTTTTTTAAAGCAAATCAAACACCCCACCGTTCCAGGAAAGATTTTCATTTTTTCTAGCAGGAACAAACCCTGCTATTTGCCAGTCAAAGGAGGTATCAGCTCAAGCAACCTGCTGCAGGAGAAGCTGCACTCCACATCTCAGGCAGTTTGCTGACACTACAAATCAAAACTCATCCCAGCACACCAAGGTGGTATAACATTTTTTATCTTCAAATACCATTGTTGACTAAATTGCACCCTTAAATTAATCACAATTAAACCAAAGCAAAGCAGTCCAGGTTATTCCCTGTATTGAACAGTTTGCTTAAATTGCACTTAGACTGCACAGGTAAAGTTTATACAGATTTTACAATCAAGGCAAAAAATCTGTTCTCCACCACCTGTGCAAAACAAGAGCTCACAGTAACACAAATTATCAACTCAGCCTAAGTTTCCTCTCACAAAATACGCCTCTCAGCTTCCCTCACACTTGCATCTCCAGCAATAGTAGAAATCATCTAATGATTCATCTTGAAAGAATTTTTCCTGCATGTTCTTAAGGATTTTTTTCCACCTAATATTCCCACACAAGACACATTCAACAAAGATTTACCTGTGGGATGAATATGAGTTTGCTCAAGTCCACTATAAAGTAGGCTCAGAACCCTGTGCTCTGGAGTGTATGTGTACCTGCAACCACGGTTGACCAGCCTGTGGTCAGTTAACATTCCTGTATAATACTATTAAAAAGATTTGGTTCTAGCTGTTCTACCACTCCCCTTCTATAGAAAAAAGCATACAGCTTTTGACAGTGCTGTTACTTACGACACAGCTGATAATAATAAATAGATAGATAAATAAATAAATAAAACCACAAACAAACCAAAACCAAAACATGTCTGGAAACAGAAGAGGTAAACAGGACAGCCTGAAGGGCCTTACTTTAGCAGTGGGTGGGATTTCACAGCCATAGAGGAGGCAAAAGGGACTGCTTGGAGGTGCTCTGCTTTATTCCCCAAACCCCCATGCCACACATGGAGGACTGCTGCTCTACTGCCTTCACATTCTGCTGACAGACTTTCCTTCTCCCCTGCATTTTTAACAATGATTAGACACAAGAATGTGCTGATACCAGATACCCCAATTCATTAGGCTGTGCACCTCCTCAATATAGCACCAGGGAACAAAGGAGAAGCACCCGTGCTAAACCACATGCACTATTAAAAGTCACAGTTTGTGTTCCAGTCTGCAAACATTTCTACTGAAGGAAGATGCTGAGCTGCCAGTGAATCTTCACTGAGAAAGATAATGTGAGGCCAAGACAACTTAATAAACAACTCTGAAAAGATTTTAGAGAGCCCATGCTTCCTGTCACACTCGTGTAAGCTGTTTACAACAAGGGGCTAAGAAAGGAAACCTCAGGGAGGCACACAAGGGGGTATATTCTTCCCAGAAGAGTTTTTTGATTTTTGAAATAAAGTAATCTGATGCACAGATGGATGAGACAATAAACAGCTTTTAGAGAGGAAAACGATAACACTGGATTCTGAAACTAAGCACAGCAGGTAGCAAGCTTCTGGATGGGTGTTGAAAAGGCTCACACAATTTCCTAAAAGCTGATACGCTTAATCCCTCAGAAAAGGAAGATTTAGCTGTTACTGTTACTTCAATGTAATACCACATCTCACAGGTACAATGCAAGCATAAACACTCCTCATGGCTTCATGAGGAACATGATTTAAAGGACCTGTCTATTTTGAAAACAAATACCAAGGACTATGCCATGCATTGCATCACCGTAAATCCACTGTAAAGCATTTTCTACAGCCATGAAAAGAAACCTGTACTTTTTAACATGCTACTGACATAGAAACAACTGTCCAATTATTTTTTTGCATCATTATCAGAAATAATGGGCCCATTTCCCAAGATACACTGCATTCCCACTGAAATAAGTTAAATGAGTCTGTCAGATGTGGATCATAATGGATAACATAATATTGACAACTACAGCAGAATAAAAATTAATCTCTTAATGCTTAGTGTGGTTCTCTTCAAGTCAAACTTGAGATAAAACATGGAGGAACAACTTGCTCTGTTGATCCCTAGATTAAATCTATACCATATATAAAGACTAAGGATGCCAGCCTCTAGGTGCTTTCACCTTCTTCTCAGTTGATGACTGTTTTAGGACGGGAATCACAGAAATATGAGGTAATTAAAAAATAAAACATATCAGGCAGGAATTACTGTGGTCATTTCTGTGAGTCATGAACAACTGGACTGTCAAAAAAAAAAAAAAAAAACCCAAGAAAATAAAAAAAGAACTGATCAGCAGCAGAGATGCTGACTTTGAAGACTCATGGTCTAATTTGTGTCTGTATACACTGTGTTTCATATACTTGATAGACAAAATATGTCCACAGTCTTGCCAGCATGAGGATGCTTCTAGAACAAAATAGTCAACAATAAGTACAGCTCAATTGTTTTGTAGCCTCTGGCAATAAGTGCTCTACATTTATAAAAATCTTACAACCTGAACTTTTGAATACTAAAATACTCTACAATTAGAAGGCAAGCATCTCTCAGGTACAACTGAATGACTAACACCCATAAGTTACATATTTTGCAGCACCCAAACATTCCTTCTCACAGGACACAAATAATAACACATTATCTATTATACCGAAATCAAGGAAGACTGCTGAGTGGTGATAGGAAGGACACAAAGCACTCCTCCCCTCCTTTGAATTTTGCCTCATGACCCAGTCTCCCTGGGTCCCTTCTAATTACCCATCCAGACAACATTCACAGTTCCCAAAGCAGAGACAAAAAAAGTAGAAAAGTAGAATGAAAATTATTTTGACAGGAGAACATGAAAACATACAAGTCTGGGACAGCCTAATGCCATAATTTTTAAAAATTCATTAATACAAAGACTGATTCAGAGGAGTGTGTTTTAAAACATTCATGGTAGTGGAGTTGTGCCTTACCTAGTACAACCCTTTCTCCTTCCTTCCTGCTGCCTGATGTCTTCCTTCATCATAAACTGTTCACCTTCACAGCCGGGAAAGTCATGCCCTTATTTAAACAAGCTGGTGTTTAACAACCATTTCATGAGCAAAGTTCAAGTAAATGAGAAATAACCAAATCAGATCTACAAGATCAGCCAAATGAATATAGGAACTCTTGGGCCCTAATTCCAGTGGAGTCTGTGCCTCCAAACAGGCAAAACAGAGCTTGCCAGAATAAAGCCGTAAGGCTCTGGAGTAGCTGCTATGTAACAATTAACTTAAATTCCTGAGCTGATTTATGAGGAACAACTTGCAGGAGAAAAACTTCGTATATGATGAAGTAAATAAAAACGTGACCTTCACTTTTTGTGTAAATCACCATGCATATGCATGGGGCTATGCAGCCGGTTTTTGTTTCTTTTTTTAATTTAAGGAAAAAGTTTTGCCACATAGCAAGGCAAGCTTCCAAGAAAGTCTTTTGAAAGTCCTCAGAATGTGATAAGGCAACGTCCTTTCTCTTCTGTAGTTTGTTTTGGTTTTCTGGGGGTGGGTGGTTTAAACTATATGCTTCAAAACCTGAGCAGTGCAGTCCGGCTGATCGCCCTGCTCTCTGCTGACCATCACCAAACGTGGCTTCTCCCCTTCTCTCCCGTGCCAGCCCGCGGCTCTTCCAGGCTGATGGTCCACATCCAGACACCGGCAGAAATAGCCTTACAAAGACGTAAGGTGGGACGGCAGTCACCTCAGACTGCGGATTTTATACACAAGGTCTTTTTTTTTTTCTTTTTTATTGAAGACCAGACCATGTTAGTGACCGCAGTACGCAGGCGGTTGCTGCAGGCGCCCTGCGCGCTCCGTAACCGCCGCTGCCCCGGCACGGGACCCTCGGGCTCCACTCGCTCCGGCAGCGCTGGGCGCCAGGCACCGGCGGTGTCACCCCCGGTTCTCGACACGTCGCCGAGCACCCCACCTCCAGAGGCTCCGGTCTAGGAGTCACCTGCCACCTCCGGCGTCGCGGCCTCGCTCACCTTCGCCCGGAGCCTGCCGTCG
>JAAWXA010000031.1:5321105-5520240 GCA_038090715.1 Florisuga fusca | reverse complement strand
GGGGCTCGAGACCCGGGTGGGCCGGGAGGGAGCTCGACCCGGGCGGGCCGGCGCGACGGAGTGGGCGGTGATGCCGTAGATGTGGGCAGGACCCGGGGCGGCGGGGGCTCCTCTTCTCACTAGGACCGCCGTTTCTGCCGCAGCAGAGAAGGAAGATTGCGAGCCGGAGATCAGGATCGTGAACGGGAAGCCGAAGAAAGTGCGGAAGCCTCGGACCATCTACTCCAGCTTCCAGCTGGCGGCTCTGCAGCGGCGCTTCCAGAAAACCCAGTACCTCGCCCTGCCCGAGAGAGCGGAGCTGGCGGCCTCCCTCGGCCTCACCCAGACACAGGTAGGGCTCTCCCGCCGCGGGGCCCCGGTCACGTCCCAACCCCGCGGGGAAGTTCGCCCTTCGCTGGGTCGGGTGAGGGCGAGGACCGGCGCGGGGAGGGAGTTCGGGGAAGCGGTTCCGCCACTTCGGCAGCGTTGGGGAATAAGAAATCTGCTTGTCCCGACCCCTCCGGCGGCCCAGGCGCCGGTGAGGTCCTGCCGAGGCTATGGCCGCCTGACGCCCCTCTCCCCCTAGGTGAAGATCTGGTTTCAGAACCGCCGTTCCAAGTTCAAAAAGATGTGGAAGAGTGGCGAGATCCCGGCGGAGCCGCCCCAGCCCCGCCGCAGCACTTCGCCACCGCCTCCCACCTCGCCCCCTGCCTGGGACTTCGCTCCGCACCCGCGCACGGCGGGCAGCACCGGCACCGCCAGCCCCAGCCCCGCCGCCGCTTTCCTCGGCAGCTACTCGTGGTACCCGCCAGCGCCCGCCCCCCTCCCTCAGATGCCGCAGCCCCCGCATCACCACGGCAGCGGCATCTTTTAGCCACCGCAGAGACTTGGGCCCGCGGGGCCGTGCCCGGCAGCCGCTGGGCACCGAGCTGCAGCACTGGTGTTTTGGTGAAGCCTGGCTCTGGCCGTTCCCGAGGAGAGGAACCGCTCCGCCCCCCGTCTTGTTCCGTCGCGCCACCGGCGGGGCGCCCCCGTGTGCGCTCGGCCCGGCGGGGTCTGCCCTCCTGCCCCCAAAAAGAACCAGGCTGCGGAACGAGCACCCGCCTTCCCTCCCTCCCTCTTCCTTGGCTTTTTCGTCAAATCACCGGTGCAAGAGTTGGTTAACTCTTGATTTTTTATTTTTTTAAAGTCGTTAGGTGCCTTTGCGGATAACCTCACTTTGATGTTGGGGATTAAAAAATAAAATGTTAAAAAAAAAATAATAATTTTTATATGTAGATTTAAAACAAGACCCTCCCATGTTGAAGTTGCCCTTTTTAGCTGTGAAGCGAAGCCGTCCGGCGAGGGGGGCGGTCGCAGTCAGCGGTGCCGGGGTGACTCCGGGCAGGTTTTGTGCCCCGACGGGGCCTCTCCGGGGCGGACGGCGAGCTGCAGTGAGCCCTCCCCTCTATCCCCACCTCCGGCAATTCAGACACCGGTCCTTCCCTCCA
Source organism: Florisuga fusca (assembly GCA_038090715.1). Taxonomy (NCBI): domain Eukaryota; kingdom Metazoa; phylum Chordata; class Aves; order Apodiformes; family Trochilidae; genus Florisuga; species Florisuga fusca. The sequence continues at coordinate 5,518,771 of JAAWXA010000031.1, read as the reverse complement.
CTGTTTGATGTCTAGAGCTGTGGGGGGGGGAAAAGGGGTATTTTTGGTTATTTATTATGGAAAGCTTAAACACTCTTTAATGTTTCTTTTACAATAAGCAGAGATTATTTAAATAAATTATTGTTTCCATGGTGCCCAAGGTGCTGAATTTCTTTGGGGATGGGGGAGCTTGGGGGTATCGATCCGGACCCCAGCTGAGGGGGAGAGCTTTCCCTCTTTCTTCCCCTCATCTGCTTTCCCGTCTGCAATAAAATCTCGCCCCTGCCAGTCTTCTCGGCGAGGCTATGAATCACTCAGCGTGCCCTGCAGCAGCCCAGAGCCTCCCCCTTCTCCCCCCCTTGCGCTTGCTGGCGCCAGCGACATTTCGCCCGGGACTGGCTCCTGCCGTCTCCCAGCCTCCTAGACGGACCAGAGGAGTTTGGGGCAGGGCCGAGTCCGGGAACCGAAGTACGCCTGCAGCTGGTACGCGCACAAGTCCTGCCCCGGAGAAATTTCGCCTCGCCCTCGATGGTTTCACTGGGACGGAACTAGTGGCTTCCCCCGACCTCATCTATGACCCTTAAAGGGCTGGAGGTATCGGATGGACCTCTCCGGGATGTGCTACCGGAGGGCTGGACTCTGCAACTCAGGATGTATCCCTCTGAGGTGCAACCCTCCAGGCTTCACCCCTCATAGATGTAACTCCTCTGGGACACACCTTGCAAGTGCTGGATCCCTCCACGATAAACCCCGTTACAGGCTGCATCCCCTCCAAGTTGAATCTCTCTGGGATGTATCCCTCGAGGGCTGAACCCCGCCAGGATGTAGCCCTCTGGGAGGCTCCGTACCCCTCCCTACACCCCTCTTAGCTTAACCTCCTTCTAGGCTGCACCCCTCTGAGCTGCACCCTCCGGGATATAACCCTCCCAGCTGTGACCCTCCGAGCTGTGACCCTGGGGGGTGTACTCGTCTGGGCTGCATCCCTGGAGGTCCTGACGGCGGAAAGAAGTAAAGGGAGGTGAGAGGGAGGTCTCGGAGGTCTCTGCCCTCTATGTCCCCGAGGCCCTGCCAGACTGGATCAATGCGGAGGATCCCACTGCAGACATAGTGATGAAGGGGCCCAGGCCGGCTCGCCCGGGTCAGGGAACGTGCAGCCCGGACGGGAGTCCCCCGATAGGCTTTGGCATGAGGAACACGAGCGGGGCCGACGAAGGCACGGGGGAGGGAGGAGGCGGGGTGCCCTCACAGGGGACGGTGTGGGGGTCCTGGGAGGGCGGATTGCTCCCAAGAACTTGGGGAAAGAGAGAGCTTGGGGAGGGGAGGAGAAGAAGAGAGGAGGGTGTTGTTGGAGGACGAGAGGCGCCTGTAAAGGCGGCGAGAGAAGGGAGCGGGAGACACAAAGGGGGAAGCGGCAGCTGCCCGCGGCTCCGGCGCTGACCCGCAGCACGGACGGAGAGAGGTCCCATAGTCTCCTCGGTAAACAGCGAGGCCGGCCGGCCCGCACCTCACCATCCCCTCATCAGCCGCGGGTGTACCAGGCGGCATCGGCGGCGTCCGCCGGCTCTGGCCGGGGGAAGGAGCTTCCCCGCTGGTTGGCGGCGAAGTGCTGGGACAGTGGGCAGGGATCAGGGTGGGGGGGGAAGGCGGTGCAGCAGCCTCCAGAGAAAGGGGCACGCGTGGCGAGCAACACCGCGGAGCCCCCCGCCCCGCCGTCTGTCAGCGTGCCGTGCATCCGCCGTCCTCGGTGGGAGGAGGGCGAGCCATAGGGAACTGGGACACTCATTTACCAGGTGACAAGATTTCCTAAGCCGTTGCTGCGGGATGAAACTGTGGGCGCCTGACACGGCCGGGATGCAGACATCTTTCCCCGCCGTCCAGCGCTCCTGGCTGTTAAATAAAGTTCCCTCCAAACACCTGCCCCCCGGTCCCCTCCCCGCCTTCCCTCTTCGCCCAACGACTCCAGCCCGCTAAAGCGGCGTGGTGCTTGGCTCGGCCCGGTAGGGGTGGACGGGATGCCGACAGCGGCGTGGGGGTCTTGGGGCGGGTCCGTACAGGCCGGGAGCAGAGCACTCCGCCCCGGGACTGGCGAGACCACCGGCTTCCCTTGTTGTCCTCCGCGTTTCTCTTCTTCTATTTAGTTATTTATTGGTTTATTATTAATGTCGTAGTATTTAATCGCTGCCTGTTAGCAGCAGCTCTCCCCGGGATGCTCGCACCTGGTGTGTGCATCGGGAGTATTCCTGCTTCACCCCGCATCTCCCGGAGCCCTTGCAGGCTCTGCATTTCAGCCGCTGCCCTCAAGGACTTGGGATGCGGCTCACACAGTGCTGCGGACGGCACAGGAAAGCGGGTGCAGAGGCTCTGCACCTCCGCCCGCACCGTGGACGCATACGTATAGATCTGTGTGTGTTTGCAGTTTATTTTCTCATGCTCTTTTCCTGCCCGATAGGACGGGGCAGGCACCGCCGCCGACCTTGTGTCCCCGCACAAGGCGGCAGCTACGCGGGACTCCGCCGCCCGGGGTCGGGAAGAGCCGCGGGGAGTCGGGCAGCCGAGGGGCCAAAGCTGCCCCTGACGTGTGCCCCCTTCTCCCCTCCCCCCCCAGCACTCTGGGAAGGTGTTGGGCGGTGTAGGGGGCTGGGCCGATTCCTCCCCACGTCTCAGCACTGACGGACCCCCCCATTGGGCCCGGCCCCGGGTGGGGGAGGTTCATCGGGGCCAGCCCCGGCGGGAGAGGCCGGGGTAACTGATGGCTCCGAGGACAGTTCGGTCCGGGGGGGCCGGCCTGGCAGCCGTCCGGACGAGGGGCACCCTCTGCTTCCCAGGCTCACGGGCGGGGCCGGCCGGGCTGTGCCGTGGGTAGGCAATTTACTCATTTGCCCCCGTGAAAAGAAAAAGCACGAGAAATTCAATTAAAGCAGCTCTGGCAAAAGGAGTTATTTGAGGCATGAATGTCTCCCCTAAAGCTGCAGCAATCATGTGGCATTAGACACTTCCGGAATCCTATAGCCAACTTGAAAAATCCCAGACCCCTTTTTTTCCCTAATTTTTGCTCTGATCTGTAATTTTATCCACATTTGCACTAGTTTGAGCATTCTGGCTCTCCCATCTGAAAGCCTGCAATTACTATATAATTCTTCGCAATTTCACATGTCCTAATATGGACTGTAATTTTTGCGCAAGACAATTTCCTGCTATTTCAAGCATCAACATTGTCAAAGTTGTATGTACATAATAAATGGGAATATCAATGCATAGTTTTTAGCATAACATCTTGACTCCTCGATAATTATATCCGTTCGGAGCCTACGCAGAATTAGCCTGAATTGCATGGTAACTGCTGCTGCTTTAAAATTTTTAAAAATTACTCATAATTTTCCCAAAGATTACCAAGATCTCGAGTGCACAATGTCATCAGCGTAATGAAGAGTAAACATTTATGCTAATAATCTGCAATTTTTTTCATCAGCTATAAAGACAGAGGCTATATAGCAGAAAATTTCAGTCATATTCTGCAAGAGCAGAGCTGCAAAAAGGCTGCTGCGCTCAGAGGCATGTGCATCTCTGGGGGATCTCAATCCACACTTGCACTCTCAGGATATTATTATTGTGTTCGGCTTTCTTTTTTTTTTTTTTTTTTTTTTTTTTGTCTTTCTCTCCTGTAACTTTCGTAGCAAAAAGACGCGTTCGGTTCTTTGGTTTGTTTTAAAGCAAAGATTTGTGCCCAGAGACTCAGGGAAGGCAGAAGGTAAGGGTGGCGACACAGGCTTCTTTCTCCCGGGGGTAGGTGAGTGCATGGGACGCGACGTGAACGGATGCCCCGCGTGGGCCCCGGGGAGGGGGGGGAAGAAACCGCCGGCGGCTCCGCCGGCCCCATCTCCCCGCAAAACTTCCAGCCGGAGGCGGCGGCGGGAAGAGGGAAGGGAGCGGAGCGGCCGGACGGGCGGTGGGGACGCCGGGCACAGCCNGCTCGGCGCCCGGGGACTTCTGCAGGGGCCGGGGACTGCCGGGACCAGGGAGCGCTCATTTTCGGAGGTGGTGTCGTGGTGTGAGTTTGTCGTTTCCTTGCAAAGGGGAGAGCTACTGCCCGGTTCCCAGTCGAGAGCTGGGAGCCAGGAAGGGAGGGCACCGTCACGGGGGGGACATGGCACTTTTTCACCGGCGTGAGAGCGGAGGTGGCAGAAGCCGGGCAGGCGGTCGGTAGCGGGGAAACCGGAGCGGGCGGCGGCGGGGATTTCTTGCCCCACTCTGTCAAACGAAGGGAGCAAATTCCGAATGTAAACGGTCTTGGGCTCTGATATTTGATTTTTTTTTCTAGTTCCAGGGGCCGCTCTGTGCTCTGCAATTAGATTGACACATGTACAACATCCCCAGCCATTCGAGGGGGTTCGCAGGGACACTCCAAAGGGATTTTTTTTTTTTCTTTTTGGGTGGAAGATATTAAAGAGGTATCTGTTGTTTGGCAATTTTGCGAAGTCTGTCTTCATTACTTCAACATTGTGCATTTGCTAATTTGGAAGCCCCTTCCTATTGACAGCTCTGCTCCATACACCTGCAAGCAATTTGCAGAGCTCCAATATAGGAGAATTGCAGAGATGGCAGCTCGCACCTATTTTATTTTTTTTTTTATTCGCTTTTCTCAATGCACAGCAAATTTGGCTTTCAGTGCGTTATCTCTTTTGTTAATGCAAAAAGATTCCCTGGGCGAAAAAATTGCTCATAATTACCAGAGAGATGGGGAAACTGCATTAGAATAAATAAACCTGAAATTACTGTAATTATGTTGTGTTTGATGGGCTCGGCTTGTAATCAAGAAGAGAATACAGTGAAATGATGCTGACCCTCTTGGGTTTGCAGCTGTACGCGCACTTTGGGGTCTTTTTTTGCAGAAAAGAGTCATTTTGATCATCATTAAGCTGTGTGTAACCTATTTCAGAAGTGTTTGAAAATGAGGGGCAGGGTTTTTTTTTTCCAACAAGGAAAAAAAATATATCCCAAAATTGCATTTTGCCATTTACAGGCTCATCCATAAGGTTGTGTTTGCGGGGTGACAATTGTTAAAGGTATAATATTCGAAATCAGGACTTAATCATTGTAATGAGGTATTGTTTCAATATAAGCACCTTTGGATTATTCATAGTTTAATTAATATCCTCATTATGAAAATCTTCGAATCAGATATTTGATGAACTACTTGTCAGCAACAAGGCAGAATTAATTAGGCCTGTATTGAGATTAACATTTTCAAATGTACAATTATAATAGAGTCTAACTCAAGACCGCCTCGCTAAGAGAAAACTAATAATTTCTCTATTTGAACTGTTAGCACGACGTTATCGAATTAGGAGAAGCTAATATATATCTTTAGAGATCTCCGGCCTCCTTGACCGCCCCATTCCTGTCCGGCCAAAGGTGTTTGGTCTCTGGCTGCAGCCGCCGCTGGCGCAGGTCCTGCGCGGGTCCTGCGGCGCTGCGGGAGTCCGCTGGGGATTTCGGGCTGCTGGGGACAGGGCTCGGGCTGTGGCACCGCGGGAAATGAAGAGCTGGGAAGCGTTTTCGGCCCAGACCCCGCACCCCCCGGGTCCCCCTGGGCCCGCCACCTGTGCGCATACTGCGCTGCCCCTGCCCCGTATCAGCTGCGCGCCGGCCCCGTGTCGTGGTGAGTGGATGGGTGCGTGCGACGGTGTGTTTCAGAAGGGGAGAACATTCCGCTTCCCCGCGTAACCTGTGCACAGAGCCGCGCACGGACGGCTGGCCAAGCCCAGGGGCTCCCCCCGCTCTGCAGCCCTTCACCCCCAGCAGCAGCCTGAGATGCGCATCCCCTCGGCGGCAGAGCGGTCCCGCTGCTGCCGGGGCCGTCTCAGCACCGGACTCACCGTGCCCACNGAGGCGACGCAGCTCCGCGGAGGGGCTGCTCGTGTCCCGGTGCTGCCCGGGACCAGCTCTAGGTTCTAGAAGGGGATGCGCATCTCAGGCTGCTGGCCTGTCTCTCCCGCATCCCCTTCTAGAACCTAGAGCTGGTCCCGGGCAGCACCGGGACACGAGCAGCCCCTCCGCGGAGCTGCGTCGCCTCCCCCGCTTACCCTCCCGGTGACGGCGACGGAGCTTGGCCCGGACCCCGCTCCCGATCGCGGTACGAGTCAGGGAGCACACGCGTCTCTTTTTCCAAACCATAATTTTACTGTCTCAAAGAAACTTTATAACTTATGTACAAAGATTTGTGTGGTTTTTTGTCTCTCTTTTTTTTTTTTTTTTTTTTTTTTTTTTTTTTTTTTTTTTTTTTTTTTTTTTTTTTTTTTTTTTTTACCTTTCGTTCCCCAAATACAAAGCAATAAGTTAACATTCTCAATATAAAACTAAACTTTGACATATAGAACACTAAACACAGCCGAGCTCAGTTTATCACATTTTCCGAGTTTCACAAGTAAAATGTCAAGATCTCAGTACACAAAGCATCATGTTTTACAGCCACACGAAACAGAACGGAAATAATAATAATTAAAAAAGGGCTAATTTTGTGCAACATGTTTACAGAACAATAATAATAATAAAGAATAAAATATGTACAGCGAGTAGCTCCTGCACGTCGGTTTGTGCATTTCGACTTCGGGCCGGCTTTCCGCAGGGAAGCCCCTCCGGGGCTACGCGGCGCTGCGCGGGTCCCCCCGCCGCCGCCCTCGGGGCTCTCGTTCCGTTCTCTGCGCCTTGCTTCGCCTCAGCAAAGCGTTCGGCAGCTGCTGCGATTCCACTTCAAAGTACCAAACAATGTGTATTTATTTCCTTTGTTAAATACGCGAGAAATGCAAATCGTTCGGACCAGGCTTCTCCATACCAGCGAGGTATAAAAGTTACTGTAAAAGTTAAAAATCGCATCCTTCTCTTGTGGTGATTTTGGGGGTGCGGGGGTGGCGGGAGGTGAAGAGGGACCGTGTGTGGGTTTGTTTAAAGTAAACTCTGCGTCCGAGCAGTTGCACTTGGCAAGCCGGATTGTCCGTTTGTTTGAAGCATTCTCATAGTGGTAATTTAAGTCAATAAATAAAACCCCTGTCTTCCCCTTTTAACAACAAGGAAAAAAAAATATACAGATGAGAAGTGAAAAGTACAGAAAATGTCGAGGGAAAGAAGCTCTGCAAATTGGACAGCTTCTTTCCTCCTTGCAATAGAAGAGACGCTCAGATCGGGGTAGTAGATAAATGACCTACATTTCAACAGACACAGACAGACAGACAGGACAGAGAGGGATTCTCCCCCCCACAAACATCTTTTGCTGATTGTCCCACAAAGCCGCGGCCGGCGCTCGCCCTGCTCCCAGGCTGTTCTGCGGTGCTCGGGGCCGCTCCGTCAGCTGTCAGCGGTGGGAACCGGCCCGCATCACATCTGTGCTCTCCCGCACCGAGCTGCGGTGCAGCGTCCTAATGGCTCATGGGCAAGAGACCTCCTGTTTGTTTGCTTGGGTTTCTTTTGTGGTTTTTCATCCTCTCTTCTCCACCTTTTTTTAATTATTATTATTTTAAATTTTTTTTTATTTTTTCCCCTTTTACTTTACTTTTTAATATATATTTTAAATTTAGTAATAATTTTAATTATTTTCGGGACCGGTAGTGCTTGCGGTAGGGGAAAACGTGTTTGTTATAATCACATCAGCTGCGGCTGCTGCATAGCTTCTTGGTGGGCCGAAGGATACCACGACGTGTAGCTGGGGATGTAGGTGCCCGGGGTGCCCGACGAGGCCTTACCGGAGGCGGAGGTGGTATTCCATACCGGGGGCACCGGTGGAGAGCTGCCCGAGAGGGCCCTGCCGTTGCTCAAGGCGTTGCTCTCCAGGGTGGCCCCTCCTTGCTTCATCAGCTTCTTGAATTTGGAGCGCTTGTTCTGAAACCAAATCTTCACCTGCGAAAAGGAACGGGGCAGGGATCAGCATCCCTCGGCACGGTCCAGCACCCTCCACAAACCGCGGGACCCAAGGGACCCCCACGCTCAGCGGCCCCCTAGTTTCTCCCCTCAACTCCCCCGTTGCTGCTGTGCCTGTTGCCACTTAGTGATGCCAAACCATCCGGTAAGGCCCCCCACTCGGCCGCGGGGCGAGCATGACTCTGGGCCCCATTGCCCGTGGCTGTGACCCCTTTGCATCACGCGTGGGGTCTCCCACGACGGTGATGGGGACAGAGAGAGGACACGGGAGAGGGGGCCGGCTCAGTCAGAGATGTACCTGAGTCTGGGTGAGTCCCAGAGAGGCTGCGAGCTCGGCTCTTTCGGGGAGAGCCAGGTACTGAGTTTGCTGGAACCTCCTGTTCAAAGCCTGTAGCTGCAAACTGGAATAAATAGTCCTGGGTTTGCGGATTTTTTTTCCTTTCCCATTAAAGCGAACTTCCCCTCCTTCTACCACAGTGCTTTTCTCCGATTCGGCCCCTACAAACCACAAACGATGTAGAATAAATAATAATAGTAATAGCAACGATAGTGATAATAGCAGTAACAGCAGCAGCAATAGTAACAATAACAGCAGCAGTATCAACAATAACAATAATGAGGAGAAAGAAAGTGAAGCTCGAATAAAGCTAACAAAGGCTCTGGGCGATTATGGCAGCCCAGGCTTCTTCCCAGAGAAAGTTTGCTATTTTTACAGGCTGCAGTTTAGGTTTAATTACCCTTAATTGCATACATTGTTTATAGCGCTACGCAATAAATAATTACGAAGACTAATACGTGCACATCTGGGTTGATTTCTTTTCCAGCCGGGCATTGTGTGCTCTGTGTGCTGCTCCCCTGTGATTCTCAGACACTCCTGACTAATATTTTGTAATTTAATTTAATTTTTCCCCCCAGATAGATTTTTTTTTTTTTTTTAATACAAGCACCCTCCCTCCCTCCTTGCCTTCCCTCCCCCCGTCTCCCCCCTCTCCCCAAAGCCGAGTGCACCTACCTGTCTCCTCTAACCGGGTCTGAGTCAGGCTGGAGTTGTTGGGGTAGGACTGCACTGAACTGATGTAGGGGTTGGTCGAGTGGCTGCTGACCGAGTTCACATAGGGGTAGCCCAGCGGTCGGGAGAAGGACGAAGCTGTGCTGTACGAGCTGTCAGGCTGAGAGTGGCCCGCGGAGTGTAAACAGTGCATGGAATAGTGTCCGTGGGACATGGGAGAAGGAGACATTTGCTGGCTGGGCGGCCCAAACTCCATAAAGACAGCCTTCCCTGAGACGGGGCTATTTAGACTCTCTGGCATGGTAGTCATGGTCATTTCTTGTCGCTTGGTCTGTGTGTGTGTTCTCTCTTCAGCTTGCCTTTTTGGGGTCTGTTGTGTTTCTCAGGACAGGAAAGAACCCAATTTAAGCGGAACAGGGTTTTTCACTTTCCATTCATAAGAAAATGGAGTTTGTCTCTTTGAAAAGTCTAAGCATGATGCTGTAGATCTACACAAACTCGCCTAAAAGCTTTGACTCAGCCAAGTCTATGAATATTCATGAGATGGCGGAGCTGATTGGTCCGCTGTCTTGCATAATCGCTTTGGATTGGTCCGAGGCGCTCGGGGACGCGCGACGCTGCCAGCCCGGCTCTCCGCGCTCACCGGGGTCCGGGCGAGCCCCGAGCGCCTCGGACCAATCCAAAGCGATTATGCAAGACAGCGGACCAATCAGCTCCGCCATCTCATGAATATTCATAGACTTGGCTGAGTCAAAGCTTTTAGGCGAGTNCCGGCCGCACGCCCCGACGGCACCGGCGGTACCGCTCCCGGCCTGCGTCCCTGCACCGCTCCCGGCCTGCGCCCAGGCACCGCTCCGCCGGCCCCGGGGGAGGGGCCGCCTGCGCTCCCCTCTCCCATCGCCGTCCGCCCGCTCCAGCCGCCGGCGACGGGAGGGAGCCGATCCGGAGGTCGGCAGGAGGCAGCGCACCTCCTTCCGTCCTTCTCCGCGCAGAGGGCGCGGAGGGGACGGCGGTCTCTCTCGCCGGCCGGTGAGAGCTGCCGAGGTCCTGGCCCACCGCGGGGACCTTGTTCTGTGCCCTGCTCCAGCAGATGGCGGCGGGACCCACAGACAAAGCAGGCGGCCCCCGCCTGTCCGGCCGCGCACACTCCGCGGGCGCGCAGGGGCGTTCCGCTCAGCCCCGCGGGTCCCAGCGCCGCCCGCACCTCCGGAGCACGCCTCCCAGTTGTTCTTACAAGGGAAAAAAAACCCAACAACAGTCCAAAACCTAACGAAGCAAAAATCGCCCTGAAAGGGCCAAACGGCGCATTTGAGCTTAAAATGAAAACTTCCGCGTGCGTGAGCGGTAAATGAGGTGGGACTTGGGAGATCCTCCCCAGAAAGCCCACGATGAATCCCAATTTACTTTGTTAGATAATTAGAAAGTGTTGATAATTATTTCTTTCATAATTCAGCGGTGTGACTGTAACAGGAAAATGATCTTGTGAAAGTTCACACGTGCAGATGTATTAGTTACTGATTCATTTGATTAAATGCTAGTCTCAAGTGCTCTGATCCACAGCTGAAGGCGGCCCCATTAGCATAACACTGATGTTTAATTTTCATACGCATAATTAGCCATATATTTAACACTAATAGCAACATGCAGCTTTTCAGCATTAAACAGCCTGGGATTTGATCTGGCCTGGGCTGAACTTTCCCGGTTACACCTAGGCTGTCTAGGGTGCACAGTTACCACGGCACCGCATCTATGTAATCAAGCGCATTTTGGCAGCGTGAAAGCACCAATAAAAGTGAACGTTCAAAGCAAATCTGGGCGCTGATGTTAGCGATATGAGCACCGGCCCGTTTTACCCCGCTGCCGCCGGCGGGGCCAGGGTCCGCGGCCCCGACGCGACAGGGCTCCCCGGCAGGGACTGCACGGTGTTCAGGCTCCGTCGGTCCTTGCAGCAGCCAGACAGCTTATCACCGTGCAAAACTGACAACTACGAGCCCCTCTGACTATTTTTTTCCCCCCTTCATTTTTTTATTAGTGGCTCCGTCGGTTTTAATTGCCCGTTTTCTAACGCCTCTTCTGCTTCCTCTTCTCTCTCTCTTTTTTTTTTTTTTTTTTTTTTTTTTTGCGGGAAGGCTGTTCCGTGCTCGCCGGCTCTGCCGCCACCTCCCCAGGTCGGCCGAGGGCAGCCAGTCCCGGGACGAAACGTCGTCCCGCCGACCATGTGGGGCGGCTCTGTTCACACGCGTCCGAGGAGCGGCTGCCCGGGCAGTGCGGGTTCTGCCAGAGTGCCAGGGGCTGCGCAACTCCCCGTCCCCACGGGGGCGATCGCCCCGTCGGGGCTCTCATTGTGCTGGTTCGGCAAGAAGTGCTGCCTGAAGGGCTTGTGCGAGGCGTCGGCTGTCCTCTCACAGCCGAGGCATCTCTTTCATCTCGTTCATCATTAGAATTACAAACGTGCACCAAGGCCAGCGCCTGGCCGCCACCGCTCTGCTGCGGCCGGTAAAACCCGCAGTCCCCTCAGAGTTACGGGGGCGACTTCAGAGCAAACAGCAACTACCAGGAGCTGCCAGCAACCCTCTTCCTCTGGTCTGCGGGTCTGTGGGGAGGGTTCCCTGCTCCAGGCTGCCCTGCTCCCTCCTCACCCCACCCCGTGGTAAGCGCGGGACAGAGGCGGCCCGGGAGCGGACAAGGAGAAGCCGCTCTCTGCTCCCACCGTTCTCGCTAAGCACCTGTGGTGCTATCCAGGGGCTCCCGGCGAGACGCAAACCCCCGGGACGGGCCCCTGGTGTGTCCTCGGGGCCTGCGGGACCCGATCTGCCCCCAGAGCCCCTCAGCGGGGGCAGCGCGATGGGGGGTTAGGAAAGGAAATACGTCCCCCCGGGCAGTGCTGGGTGTCCCTCGCACCCCGAGGGCGCGGCGTGCTGTTTAACCTCCGTGTCTTTGTAAACTTGTCGGCTGCATCGTTTGTTTTTACAGGTTTTAGGGCCTTCCAAGCTCACCTCGGGAAGGACGGGGCTGAGAGGCGGCCCCGCGGTGTTAGCCGCGTTCTAGGGGTGGGGGGTGTTGCTTTTTGAAAAGATGCTGTTAGAAACTATTAGAGCTGACAGCTCGCTGTACTCGAGTGAAAACAAACAGCAGTGAAGTTGTAAGAAAGCGGCTTAGTTCTGCCCCGCAACATGAAGGGTGTCGGTGCCCTCAGCACGGGACCGCATCTGCCTACAATTAAGGAAAAGTTATTTGTACCAAAACCGCACCGCTGCTGCCGCGGATCTGGGGCACTTCTGGATGTCACTTGCTTATCTCCAAAGCCATCTCGTATTTCTCAGGACCGGGTCCTGCTCCGATAGCTTCTAATTACCAAGGCCAGATCCCGCCGGCCCGACGGGATGGTCAGCAACCGACATATTATAAATCAAAGCCTCCACCCCGGCAGGCCCGGGACAGGACCTCAGCCAGCGCCGGGCCGAGCGGAACCCTCAGCTCATGAGGACTATCAGCTCCAAACCGCGGGCAGGAGCCGGGAGTCATCCTCCAGACCATAAACTTTTCCATTTATTTTAAACGCTTAAACTGCAGAATGCCTCTCCCTTAACTAACGTGGGTAGTGATTACCCCAAACTGGTTAGTTCTTCAAGCAGGAAAACTATTGATGTCCAGAGAAGCACACATCCCATTTTTAATAATTTTTTTTGTGCTGTGCAAAGAGAAATTATCCCAGGCAGGAAGGGGGACAGCTGCTGGCATGGCTGGAGGAGGAACAGACTGCTGTCGCCGCCTGACACACTCAGGGAACTTTTTTCCATCCTAGCAGAAGTTGCAACCTGGGAAACAACACTGTCCTAATCTCAGTGAAGACAAATTTACTCCATAGATCAGATATAAAGGGAAAACACTACATTCCACTGTCCTCTGAGCTACACTTAAGACCGTGTCATCCAGTAAGTGTTTGTCCTACACACGATTTGGAATAGAGGGGACACACTCTCTGCCCCTCGCTTCAAATAACCTAAATCCTTTGCACTTGCAGGCTGTGCACGGATGCTTCCACGGTCACAAAAAAGCCAAGGGGCTTTTATTACTCACCGGGTAACACACAGAAAGGACTATGTCCAGTATCGACCCCTCAAGTTCTTTTTCTGTCCCTTGCAGTGACTTATGCAGCACCCATTCCCCACAGAAATTACAGAAAACTCCTCTTTCCCGAATGAAACTGGAAATCCCAGAAGCACAGCAAGTCCCTCCACTCCTTGCTCCATCTTTAGCCTTCTTCCACCAGTTTAGAGAGGACTTCTGCTCCCTCTGAGGTGATCACAATGGTATGTTCAAACTGTGCTGATCTGAAAGGCACATGTAGAAGTTATTAGGAGGAAAATACATCCACCACACCTGTAAAAAACACTGTGACTTTTTTTTTTTTTTTTTTTTTTTTCCTGCCAGTGATCAGTTCCAAGGCTTAGTATAGATCAAAAAATAAAATCAGACACCTTTTGTTGTCCACAGAAACTGCCGTCCATTTATCCTTCAGAATCTTAAATTCGGGGGATCCTTCCATTATTATGGGCTCTGCAATGATAAAAACAAAATGTATACGCACTACCATGCAGACTGCACAGCAAGCAAGAAAGGGGGAGGGGGGCCCCAGCAGGTAGTTCCCCTTCTGCACAGGTCCTTTCCTCCCTGGGCCACCACTTTCTTGCAACACTAAAAGGTGAACTAAAGAGGAAGACGAAATATCAAGGTAGGAAGTTGCCCATTCCTCTTTCGTGGAAGCAGGGAATTTTAATCAAGCTTTAATTAAGACCCCGTGGATAATAACCAAAGCACTAACCGCACTTAAAAACAGCAGATAGTTTTAAACATTTGAATTTTTAAAACAGGCTTAAAATGTTCATTAAATCAGCAAAACAACAATTTTCTTATTTCCCTCTAATTGCCGCGCCATTTAGCCACACAGCGAGAAAGAGGGCTTTTCCCCCACCAGCTCTCCATGATTGGTATTTAGCACTTTCAGTCTGCGGGGCGAGGTTCTGACTGGTTCCCGGCGCGGCAGCCCCCAAACCCGAGCAGCAGCTCTGGCAGGCAGCAAATGATATAAGAGCCACCAGGCAGCTCGCTGGCAAACAACGACTTCGGGGACGCAATTGCATCCTTCTCATCCTCCAGAGCCCGGGTGCGCCGGCTTGCCAAAAATACGCGTCAAATATGTAATTTAATAAGATTTGTAATAAACAATTAATTTCCCAAATCTTATCACTTGCAAGCTATTTCAGCCAACTGGTTCCTTAATACGCTTTTAAAAAATGTTATTTTAATCTGCTTCTTAAGGGGCCAGTGTCGCCGATATCCCCGTATCTGCGTGGATATTTCTCTATCCCAGTAAAAAAATGGTATGGATCTGTGCTTCTTTGTGAGTGTTTTTTTAAAGAAAACCAAAGCAGAGAGTTACTAACCTATTGTGAACGCCATTCCTTCTTCCATTAACAAATCACTGTCATTGGCTACAAAAGAAAATAAAAATGCGTTTATGGCTGCTGGGATTTTTTTGTTGTTTGTTTTTGTTTGGTTTGTTTTTTTTCCAGTAAACGTAACCAGCACTTGGCTTCAACCCCTTTTTGGCTCGCAGGTCCCTGTGAACCAGAGCACCCGCTGGAAGCGATCCCACCCCGGCAGTAGCAGGACCGCCCCGACGGCAGCTCCTTTCAGGCCGGCTCCGGGGACTTAAAAACATTTCAGCCGCGATTTTTCATCGCCCCGTCACAAACTCTCCCGGCGTGGCAGGGGGGCACAGGGGTTCGGAAACGCAGCACACGGCGGAGGAGGGGGGAGGCGGCCCGTGAGGCCCAGCTGCCCCGACGACTGCGTTAAACGGGCGATTTATCCCCAGAAATACCTGCGCGGCTCTCAGAAAGCGAGGCCGGGGCTGCCCGCCAGCTTCCCAGAGTGGAAAGTCCCCCCCGGGAGGCAGCGCGGGGGGAGGCGGGGCCGCTTACCGTGGTGCCACACCTCGGGGTGCCCGTGGAAGTACGACCCGATGCCGTGGCCGACGAAGGAGGGGCAGACCTGGAAGCCACCCCGCTGTGCCACGTAGCTGTGGGGCAAAGAGCACGCCGTGAAGGAGTGTACTCCGACCACCAGTTCCACCAGTCAGCCCCGGCCCCATCCCCAGCGGTATTACCGCAAGCTCCCCTCCCCGGCCCATAACCAGGTCACCACATTGCGCCTGCTCCCACAGACCGCAGACATCGGAGCCAGCACCAGAGAAGTTGTTAGGTTTCAGAGTTAAGATACCTGCCAGCAGAGGCTGGTAGCTCCTGTGCCAGCCCTGCTGTCTGAGCAATAGGACAGAATGTTGTCTGCCTGGTACCCTTTTCTATGAGCCCCCTGGGAACTCACTTTAAGGTGGGACAGCTAAATGGCAGCCAAGTCCCTCAGTTGAGGCCCCAGCATATCTCCAACCACAGCCTTCACTGAGTCCTCCTGAGATGCTGAGCTGTGTACCTGCTGCCTGCGCCTGACTTCCTGCAGGAGATGGAGGTCCTGGTGCCAGCAAGGAGATTCATGAACCCTACCACTTCCCTTTGGAAATACTGCAAACATTCTGTACTAAAATGTATTACAACTTCAGCAAACATGTTCATGCTAATTAGCAATGAATTTCTAATGAGCCCATCACCACAGCAGCAAAACCAAATCATAACAATTATGACATTTCAGTTCTTCCTGAGAGATCTACCCTGCCCTTCACTGCCTGCCTTGGGGAGCAGCATCTCCAAGAACTACCTGCAGGAACACAGCCCAGCACCTACTCCTGCCCATGCTGGGAAAGTCTTATACTCAGCCCTAAAAATAAGAGGGCCTAGGGAAATGCGGGCTGTCCTCTGGCTGCTAGGCCACCCCACAACTGCAGGCTTCATTCTCAGCCTCTACCCTTACTCAAGCATTGGTGGAAGCAGTGAGGGAGATGGTGATTTGAGACAGCTCAGCCAGAAGGGCTGCCCACATCCAAAAAAGAAATGTGTGGAGATTTGGGGGGACATGGAGGTGGATCAGAAGTGACCTCTGTTCCTGCATACCATTCCCACGCTATTTCTAAAAGCAAACAGGAGCAAGACAGGAAAGTATGTAGCCTGGAAAGATTCCACCTACAACATTAAAAGCTTAATTTGTTTGTTTTAAATCAAGGTAGGCACTTAAAAATTTAAAGTTCACCTACAGTTACACACTAACAAATGCTTTCTCAGTCTGACTGCAGGTAAAAAAGAAGAAAAGTTAAGAAACCCAAATGTGTAAACTCTCACAGAAATTGAAATTTGACACAGAAAAATGCATCCAAACCCACGGGAGACTAATGCAGGTGCAAAGTGGCCTCAGCTTGCTGCACAGTGATCCCTTTGCACACCAGGCTTCACAGTGCTCTGGGGACACAGCTCTCCACCAGAGTGAAATGGCAGTGAGAGAGACCAAGCTGGGTCACTGAATGGTGCAGTCTTCAAACCTCAGGAACACATTTTAACAGGGTTTGTATAATAACTTTTACCTACCCACCACCCAAAGACTCATTAAATTTCTTTCATTAATTCAGGAGTAGAATGGGAATTTCAAGTTTAGCTGCCCCCAGACTCCTAAGTACTGGCAAAGAGGGTCACTGGTAAGGCTAGGAGTTTGGTTGTAGTCAAAGTTCAGGCTTTTACTTTAAATATCACCTAACACAGAAAAAAAAAAAAAAAAAGAAGGGTAAGTCTTACTAGCAATGGGAAAGGCTTTCTCTGATTTCTTTCATGTCACCCTCCTCTGGGTCAGAGACTAGGCCCACTGCCTGTGACAATGCTAGAGGCCAAGGAAGAAATACAGGAAAGTGTGGAGACTTAGAAAGCCAGATTACTCATAAACATACACAAAACAAAATGGAAGATGTCTGGTGACCAAGCCCAGAGCAATGCAGACAATGATTCCCATATGGGTGAAGTGATTCTCTGGAGATGGGAGAAGCCATCCATGCAATGTGATAAGCTTTTATTTCACCTTCTTCCGCCAGTCTTTTTGCAGAAGCCTAAACAATCCCTCTGACTATTCATGATATCCCTGGCCAGTGAAAGGGCAGGGTCAATTTTTGAGATGTTTTTGATAGATGTTCCCCATGAACAGGGGAAACTCTCACCCCAGCTCTCAGGTGGTGACCAGGAGGGTGACAGAGGCAGGAGCACCAGCTGTGGGCTGGGCATCAGGCACATGAGGGCTGGGGCACACCAAAGGCATTGTTAAGACAGTATTCCATCCTCACACAGTGAAGAAAGTGGTTCTTCTGTATTTCAGGGGTGAATTCTACCACTCGCTTGTCAAGCAGATTGAAAATATCTGTTTGCATTAGTATTACAGTGGTTACTGTGATCAAAACAGGGCATCTTGGAGCATACAGGACTTTGAAAACTGCACTGACAGGAGCCTGTGCTCCCCCCGCCACTCTTCCCACTTCGTATTGTCTACATACAGAGCTTGGGTATTCTTTACATAAAATATTATGTGGCCAAATGAACCTGAAATGACACAGAGAAAACTTGTGGTTTAAGTTGCAGGTATGAAACTCAGCCATGTTCACTCTGGTTTTAGTATCTGCATGTGCTTCAGAAGCACCTTATGTGGAATTTCACTCCATAACTACTAGCTTTACTTTGGAGTATTAAAAAACCTCTAGTGAGCTGTTACCTCCTTCTGGAGTTAAAACACCCAGCATAAAATAAGAAAGCTACTAGCCCAGCTGCGACTTGCAAAGGTAATCCTGTAAATGTACATTTACATGTTGGCTGTAAAGACTTTGAAACAGCTTTGAGAAGAGTGAGTTGAACTGTTTATCTTGGTCAGACTCTTTCAGCTAGGATTCCCAGTTTGTGGAATCTGATTAAAATCTGATTTGAAAACAAAACAAAACAGGATGCCATGAAGAAGAGCACTGCCACCCAAGTTTGGCATTTGCTGCTGACAACAGCTCAACATTTTGGTCTCATTGCTCAGCTCTGCCCTTCTTTTCAGCTTTCCCTTGAAGGCAACCTTACAAGAGTGCATCCCCAGCTCCATGCACTGCTCCTGGCAGACAGGCAGTGTAAGATCAGGCAGCCAGAGGAGCCCTGATTGCAAGCAGGAAACCAGGGATGCTGAAGGCAGGAGTTGACACAGCTGAGCTGGGCCGCCTGGCATCTGCCTTGGGAAAGGAGAGCTGCACCACTGTGTGGATGTGCCAGCCTGACAGCTCCCTTCTGCTGCAGGCATGCCCCAGCTGAATCACTTCCAGAGCAAAGGCTGAGGTGGCAGAGCCATGCTGCACCATTAGCATCAAGAAAAAGATAGATTCTTCAGAATAACCATTGCTAAAAATACCCATTGACAAATATATCGTCCCATTTTATGGATTAAAAGCATAATCATTTAACGAGCCCAGTACTTGATTTTATGTTTTGCTGCCATGTGTTCCAGCCCAGTGGCTGTGGAGTCAAGTACCTGTAGTACTGCTCCTCTTTTGCAGATGGCAAAGCCAGCCAAAGTCTGTGGTGTCAGAACGGACCAGCAGCAGCCCAGCTGCTGACCACATCACTGAGGACTAGGCTGTCCACCTAAGCCCACAGCCAGAGACTTGTGAGTGGTGGCATCATGCTTCTGAGAGTGGACAGAGACAGGAGAGTTGGGTGTAGGTTCCTTCCTGAGCATCCTCTTCCCATGTTTCCAGGTAACAGCTAGTTCTCTGAAAGGAGGGATGATTGTGGAGACATGGATTGCCATCCTGCCAGCAGCCCAACAGGGAAATTGCCACAAAGCAGCAACAGGCAGGATCCACTCTCTGCAAAGCTCTCCCTGATACTCTGGAGCCTTCCCTGAAAAGAGCTCTTGGGTGAATGGGATGAATTCTTCCTGCTAAGAAGCTGAAATGCAAGTTGAAATAATTTCCTTAGGGGGCTGCCCTGTGCAGATAGCCTCTGGGAGTGTCAACAGGCATCCCAGCTCCAGAAGAAAAACCATCCACTCAGTCTCAGGACTGTAACTTATCTGCCCTCTTCCCCTACTTGTTTTGGGTTTTGTTTTGTTTTGTTTTTAGGGGGGGAAACCTCAAAACTAGCATTTTCTTTTCCTTTTTCCAAACATTGTCACTTTTTCCACAAGGCAGATCTGGTCGAGTATTCTCAGGCCTTAGTGAAGAAAAAAAGTGAAAAAAATTCCCATTTTCAGCACTGATAATAATTGCCTGTCTGGGCTCTGGGTAGCACAAGGGAAGAATTTGGCTGTGATGAGATGGCACAGACTGCTCTGCTGCCCTGGCTGGGTACCCTGGGGACCTGATCCCCAGCTCAGGATGCCTTCCCTGCAGTGCCAGCTTCTCTTTCCAAGGATGAAACTTTGTCAGTGGTGGTCTTGCAGAGCAGGATGACTTGAGTGGCTGAAGTTGTTAAACAAATCTGTCTTACACATCTAAGCAGTGAACGTGCTTGGGAAACACTGAAAGCACCAACAGATCTATGAACTGTTTTCTTACATGCTGATATGAATGCCTTGGGTTTTTTCCAATTAGAAGTAATCATGTTTTCCTACCTACAGTGTTAGGGAAATGTCCACTGAGCAGTGTATTTGCTTTTTATTTTTAAAATTCTTGAAAACGGCATAAGCCTAAACCAGATCAGCTAGTGATAAAAACATCTATTTTGAACAGTACCATTATCTCATTTGAGAAATTACAAAATTCTACTGAGAAAATATTAAAGTATTTTTCTCTTAAATAGTAATTCTAGACTGAGGGAATGCACAAGTTCTGGGATTCCCTATAATGACAATAAATGTTGAGGTATAATTAGTAATATTTTTGAAAGCCAACAACTGTTTTTTGAAAGAAAGGTACATTTTAGTTTCAAACTGGAACACAAATTACTGTATTTTTCTTAAAATAATGCTGAACTTTTATTTGAGGTTCCCTGTTACTGAAAACAGACATGATGGATTGAAATAAAAGATAATTTATTGCAATGCTTACTTTCAAGAGCAGAGAGAAGCAGTGTAATTGTAATTTACAGTAGCTGTCAAGGAAAATCTATCACAGATGACATTAAAATGACTTATTTTGCCTGAGCCACTTATTGTTTAAATGTGCATAATCTGATAGAAACAGATTTTTTAAAAAATCTGCTTTATATTGTTCTAAATTAATATCAAAACATATACTTATGAGTTAAAACATTTTAAGCCATGTATTAATACTTTCATCACTACTATTTTTTCCTAGCAGTTGGAAATCGGTTTATTTAAAGATATTGCATTTATGATTTTTAACTCCCTACCCTCACAACAATTCCACATCCCTAAACTCACTGTCTGGAAAGTAGATTTCAAACTAGATTTGCTTCTGACTGGAAGCAAATTGTGAGCAATGGTAAAAGGAAATGGAACATAGGGCCTGATTCTGTTTCCACTAAAGCTGACTGAAGGCTTTGCCAACACCTTCAATAAGAACAGGTTAGCAAACATTCAATTTTTTTCTAAACAAAGTAAATCATGAATCTATGCAATTTTTTATCCGCAACTTATAGCAGATGGGAGAAGGAACTGCTAGCTGTGAAATACTCTGTGTCAACTGTCAAGCCTCCACAACAAAGACTATATTAGAATACTGAACACAAATTTACCTCTGTGACATAATTGTTCTCAAACTTCTTGTAGGAAGGAAATATTCTGATTATTTGTGCCTAAGATATATTCTGCATATCACCTGAGCACCTTTAAAGAAACCTTGACACGTTCCCATTCTGATGGGACTAAATGTTTTCAGCCTGTAGGTTCTCATTCTCAGATCTTTGTATCTAACGCTCCTGAAACTTAAGATTTTGAGAATGCATGTATCATACATGTCTCTCTGTATGAAAATGCAAAATGATGAATAACCAGACACACAGCTTCACCAAACCAAGGCAATCTTTCAGCAGAGGCAGCGTTAAAGTAGTTCTAAACAAATCAGCACATTTAAGTTGGCGACACGATAAAATCTTGAGAAATAAAGTTAATGACCTGTTATTTCATAGGCAGCTTTGAACTGCTACTAGCTTTGACTAATCTGCTTTTCAAAGGGGGTGCTGACTATATATTTATACTTTGCAAGTAAACTGACCTCTGTACCAACGTAGCAAAAATCCAATGTCACATTCAATTCTTTTTTCAATTTTTTTTTTTTTTTTTTTTTTTTTTTTTAATACAGCCAGAATTAATGTAGTGAATCTGTAATGAAATGCATTATCCTGCATGGAGATTTATCAGATTTTCCAACTGAATGCCATGCTTTGCTAGCACTAGCTGGAGTTCACCTGCATGTTGGTGTGGCGTGTGGCTCTTTTTTGTAAAGAGTTAAGTTGAACACAAAAAAAGGGAACAAAGGTCAGCACCCAGCCGCCACTTGAATGTGAGATTTTTCTTTTTATTCCCCTTGATGTATACTAGGCTCTGTGTTATTAGTCTTAATGATGGAAAATTGTAGTGTTGATACAAATCTTTTTTTCAAAGTAGTAGGCGGGAGCTCCATTTGTTAGTAAGTTTTTTTGTGACTAAAAGCCACGGACAGTACATTTATGTAGCAGTAAAAGGCCTAGATGCTCTTTCCATAGCAGAGCTAATTATTCCTACTGTGACCTTACTGATCTACCCTGTTCCTAGTACATCTCATCTGCACGCCTGTTCCTCTGTGTAGATGGTGTCAGAGAATATGAAAAACCCTATAATGAAACCATTTTCATGATGGAGAAAGGCTACTGGAGTTGCACTTGCTACAAAGAGGCTCAATTATATGAGTAATTGTGATAATTTTCTACATTCATAGCCTTCAATGGGGAAAAAAGAATGAGAGCCACAAAGGAAAATTACTTTAACAAGAAAGTACAGAGAGTAAAAATGGAAGAAGAGACAAAAAAGGGGAAAAAAATAACCAGAAAAAAAGTTTAAAAAATAGATCTGGAGGGAGGAATAGCAAGACAGGGAGAACAACAGAAATGCTCAAAAAGCCTATGTGCAGCTGTGTTGCACAATTAAATTGAATTTTTTTTTCTGCAGTTGATGAATGTGACTACTGCAAATGTGCCTCTGTAGTTAGCTATCATTTGTTGTTCCGTGACAGGAAAAGGATAATTACCTCTCAGAGAGAATCAAAGGCTGACATGCCCTTTAGACACAGCCATGAATGCAGAGCTCGATAGAATGCTTGAATAAGAATCCAGTGTTCTGTGCCCCCTTCTACTCAAGAATAAATTTTGTTAAAATGCAAGAGCACCACCAGTAAATTTGTTGAACCCTAGGTGTTAAAAAATATGAGGTGCATCTATCGACTCATCCCATTTGCAAAAATAAAACTACATTTTGAATTCACTTCTATTATATTCATGGACAGTAAGATAGTGAGATATGCATTAAATTTCTTTTCCCAGTAGGGGTCTGATTCAACATTTCCTATGAAAGAACAGAAAGACACTATCCTTTTTCTCTGGGCTAGTTAGCCTATAATTTAAAACTGTCAAAAACACAATTTTATACAAAGTCTTCAATAAAAGCTTCTCAGATATAACCCAAAGAGGTTTTTACTAAAGTTTGATTCAGACTCTGTTACAATATTTTTAAAGCTATAAATACATCTAACTGATATTTTGCTGTTCTCTTTTTTCCTTAAAGTATTTGAAGATTTACAAAGAAAAAAAAAAGCACCATCCTTTTAAGGTGACTAAGCCTTTCAGCTTTTAAGTAATCAGAATGTATTCAGTAGCATGTTGGAACCATTAATAGTCCAGGGAAGTGTTGCTTAATGAAATGTATACAATATATGCATTTTGGGGTTTTTTTGGCAAACATTTTAAAAGAATCCATAGGTACCTTCAAAAACCTGCCTGCAGAAGATGAGTCATGAGTGCATTTCTGTGAAGGCTAGAAGAGATGCAAAACAGGGAAAAATCCCTGAATGTGAGCTCTTTTTTTCCCTGTGACGTTAGCATGCACTACTCTTTGTAAGATCAGAAGCTCTCCAGTTAAATATTTTTGTACATTTAAACAAAGAGACTTATTTATGTTGACTAATTCCTTTGTAACGTTCGTTATTGCTACACAATGAAAACAATGTTTTCTAAACTTCTTACATGGTTAGACAGATGTGCTGTAGTTTCACACACACATAAAAAAGAAACAAAACCCACAGCAATTACATCTTAATTTAAATCTACCTTATGAATATCTTTGACTCTTTCTACAGCTATATTTGCTGACCCTAGTGTAATTCACTTAAAAAAAAAAAATCTTTTACCCAAGGAAAAACATTACAGCTTGGCAGTTCACATACTGATATCAGACTGAAATGATGGTTTTGAATCATAAAACATGTCATCAGCTTTATACCAAACCACCAATAACCTTTGTCCCACTTGCCAGCCCTCCCTTTACTTGTCAATGTAAGGCTTACCTGATTGTGTTTCCAATTACAGAGATGGGAGCCCCTGGTCTGCAAGCTGCAATTGCTTCATCTCTACATTTCCTGGCAATCTCCACTAACTTTTGACCAGATTTATCCACATTGCCCACCAAAAAGGTTTCAGAAGTGTCACCATGGTAGCCATTGTAATACACCTAAACATATGCAGAAATGTAAAGACATTTTCTTGTTTTCCATCCAGAAACAAATCTCCTTAGTTAAATCCATTCTTTCTAGGAATGAGCTACGTATTGTAATGGACAGAACACGTGTAAGCTGTGTTTGCATTAATGAGACTGGAAAAATGAAACATTGGAGAGAGGAAAAAAAAAAAAGCATGAAAGACTGCAAGGTGTGCAAAGGTTGATAATTAAACATTCAAATGCTAAAGTTGTGTCTCTCTGCCCAGCAGTGCCCCAGACAATGACACTGCTCAGCTACAGGGCGTATGCTTAGCAGGGCTGCATGCAAAAAGATGGTTTGGGGCTGTGCATGGGCTGAAGGGGGCTGAAAGTGGCTGTCTGGTGCCCACCTGCCCTGGCTGCCTGCCCCTTGTCCAGGGACCTGCTGGCACCCCACAGGGGATGGGTGTCAAGCCCACGGGTGTCTGGCAGGGAGAGCTGTACCTCTACAGGCAGCATCCCCTGAGGGCATCCCTCCCAGAGGGAGCCCCACCGAAGCACAGACCAAATCTACATCCCACCCCTCCCCTGGCTGCATATCTCACTTTTAAACTACAACATGGCATTGACACTGGATTTTATTTCTGATTTCCAGAGATGACTTTTTGAAGAGAACAAACAATGTTCTGTCACCACAAAGTTTCACATGCAGAAAATGTGACATCCTGTTGAATTAATTACATGGGGGTTTTTTTTGGTTTTTGTTTGTTTTTAAATTTTTTTGGGGGGGTGTCTTTTCTTTGTTTTTTTGTTTTTTTGTTTTTGACATTTCATAGGTTTTAAACCTCAGATCTCCAGAAATTCTCTGCCAGGCACAGGAAACCCTGGCTCTGCACTATTGAGCTTTGCAATACCATTAAGATGGGGTTTGCAGCTCTGCAGTATGGCAAGCAGGCACATAATTGCAAGACAAAGCCAAATTTCCCTACAGAAAGACAAATTATAATGGTGCACAGTTTTGGTTTTCTAAAACACTTCTCCATCCCCTAAAAAGTGGGCGACTATCCTTCTAGGACTCATAAGTCACCAAACTCAAAGCACCAAACTTTTGCCACTGGCCAGCTATTTCTGAAAAACAGACTCACATTATTTTTGGTCAATTCCAGACCAAAAAAAACCCCTCAACCTGGCTACAGAGAGTTTATCCCAATGCCAGGTTTGTGTTCAGGCTGAGATGTGAAGGAAATGCAGATAGTTAGGAGCAAGGGACATTTTAAAGAAAGGTGAGTGCCAGCAAGGGTCCAATCATGCTGCCACAGCTACAGCAGAGAGGGGCTGCAAAATCCTCCTCTACACCTTCCTCTGACAGTCCAATATTTATAATTTAATGCCCATTGGTCAGATTTTAACCTAGCTAGTTCATATTTAAACCGAACTACCTTAAGTTTTTTACTAGTTTCTTCTTTTACTAACATTTTAAGCTCTATCAAGTACAAGGCACAAAACCCTAGCATAAAACATCATCACCCCAGAAAAGCAAACAAATTAAAAACACAGGAGAGCATAATAATGATATTATTATTATTATTATTATTACTGAAGCCCATCAACTGCAATTATATATTGTTGACATTAATAAGATACAACCACAGCAACTATAACATACTAATTCCTTAAAGGTCAATGAAAGAAACAAGTTGTAAGAAATTTAACCTGGTAATGGCAGGCCAAAAACTGCACTATGCTGAGGATTCAGTCATGGACAAGGCTTTTGTTTCTACATGAGAATACATTTTATAAGCTACATGATTCAAGGCAATAAAACTTGTATTTAATCTATGAAATTCTACCATATTAATTATGAAAAAATGGATTGGTTTTTTTTTCTTCAAATAATGTGTAAATAGTGTGAAGTTCTCCCAGTTAATAAACAGAATATTATTTAATCATATTATGGAACCCATATACATTGTTAAACAATTTGTTGTGAAATATTTGCTTTGATTTTTATTCTATCGACCTGTGAAACACATCAGTTTTGCTCATTAATGATAAGCTAAAATATAATTAGCAACACTGCAAAATAGTATTTTTTTCCTCAGATATTCTGAAACTGAGAAATCATCAAACACAGCAGAGCTCAGTTATAAGCAATAAAAAAAAATCTTTACAGAGACAATCAGCAATTCCCATCCTTGCAGGAATCTTTTTAATTCACAGAAATGTTTTTTTTTTTTCTGAGACAGAAAACAGATTAAAATATATCTTCAAAAAGACCACTAGCATTTAGTCTGACATTATTGTAAAGCACAGCACATTAATATAAAAATGCTTGGTTTAAATTTATCACATAAAGTATCTGTGATATGAACCTACACTTTTTTGTGTTGTTTTTTTTTTTAAATCTGAGCAGTCATTATTATCCTGACAGATAAAAAAAACAAAGAAAAAGAAAAGGAAACCAGAAGTTGACTCCTTCACTGTTGCAAACAGATTTAGCCTAGTAAAATGAGCAAAGCTACAACCAGTTCACCAAAAGAAAAATATAGGCCAAAAATATACTTTAAAAACAATAGATCACACTGTGTAAACCCAGTAGACAGAATTCTACAATTAGAAAGTATAGGCATGGGGAAGAATTCAGTAAGATTGAAAAAAAAAACCCCAGCAAACGCAATTCTGGATTACATGTGATTATACCATGTGAAAACAGTCACTGACCCTAACTGTAATAGAAAAAATATTTTATAAAGATTGAATCTCATGCTCAGATGCAGGTCTGCTGGAGATTTATTCCCTTCTGTATGAAATTTGGGCCCATGGAAAACAGTATCAAGTTACAGAGAGCTTCTTTAATGATTAAAAAAGCTCATTCTTATGAGATGTTACTCCCTTCTATGTGACATATTATTGCAAAATAACAGTAGAATTCAAGAGATGTCTGTGCTTGTATTAGAAATAAAGTGCACTTTGGGAAAACAAAAAAATGCACAGTAAAAAGAAAATAAGCTTCTGAAAGAGAAAGGTTTTGTTTTGTTCTGCTTTTTTCCTAAATGAAATGAGAATTAGGTTTCACGTTTCTGTACTTGCTCCTAAGCAAATGCAGACAGTGTTTATTTAAATAGCTATAATTGACCATTCTCTGGAAATATTAAGTCACAGCTATATCACACTATTTCTGTTTCTGTGCAAAAGGTTCAGGGCTTTTATACCAGAAATGGAACACAACACTACCTTCAGGGATTTTAATAAATGTAGGGAACACTGCTAGCAAAAGAGTTGCTGTCCAAATAGACTGACATACACAGGCCAATGTAGCCTCTAATGACAGAGTAAGATAATGACAGGCCCCACTCAAAATCAGCAGGAAGAGGAAGATCAATCTTGGCAGAGTGAAGGAAAAATGCTGGCTTTCTTCATGTTAGCTCATCTCATACATATCTATCTTCAGCTGCTGCCCAGTACTGTGGTGCTCTGCATTAACTACACAGTGGATCAATAACAATTACACCTTCTCAAAAACATGACACATAGCAGGATTGGGTTGACATTTCACTTAGGCCAACATTGATCTCAGTGCATCTGATTCCAGTCCTAAATTCAAGTCAGGCCTGGGTCTAGCTGGAATAAACACACCGTTAAAAACAAAAAAGGAAACCAGCTGCTTGTGCCTTGGCTCAGAAGTAAACAGCACATCCATCTGTGCATCCCCCATCTCCAATCCACTATTCTTCCTGTTGCTACTAGTGATTCTAAAGTTGATCAAAGACTATTTTTTATATGAATTACTCACCGTGACATCAATGTTGATAATATCTCCGTCCTGAAGAGGTCGACTGAAAGATAAATAAATAATAAAAAAATAATGGTGACAGACATTTCGCAACAAAGGAAACATAAGAATAAACACCTAATGGCACATTCACTAAAAATCAGGGGGTAGATATTTTGTGATGGAGGAAGGCAGAGGCAAAATGAATAACCATTTTTCATGTTCAGTTCTCACTATTTTGAGAACAAGTGCAGCTGAATATAAAATAGTGAGAAACAACTACCAGAAAAAACATACAAACACCTGAAAATCCACCATTATATTTATTCTTTTCCTCTCGCTG
Organism: Florisuga fusca; assembly: GCA_038090715.1. Taxonomy (NCBI): domain Eukaryota; kingdom Metazoa; phylum Chordata; class Aves; order Apodiformes; family Trochilidae; genus Florisuga; species Florisuga fusca. Next base: position 5,491,168 of record JAAWXA010000031.1, on the reverse strand, counting down.
GGGTTCATATTTTACTTGTTGAGTAGCTGAAGGTATTGCAAATAAAAAAGAAAACAACAACACACATAAATTCAAATCTGTTTCTACTTCTCCTTAAATTCATTTTACTGGAGGAAAAAAATCAGTCTACTGAGGTTTTTTTTTTTCCATACACTAAACTCTCACAGCATTATGTTTTTTTTTTTTTAACTGTCTAGACAAACAGGTTAATACTTTTTTTTCTACTTCACATACATTTCTATAACATCTATCAGCATAATGTGGTAACATGGTATGCATCTGCAATAGGTTTACATATGACAGTTAGTTAAGCTGAAGTATGTTCAATATTAAACATGATTTATTAATTTCAGTTTAACATTTTAATTCCTGGTGGTAAAATGTATATTATTGGGGAAATACCTGTCAGGAATACCATGACATACCACGTTGTTTACAGAAGTACAAACAGATTTTGGAAAACCTCCATAGCCAAGAGGTGATGGATAGGCATTCTGTTTGATTATTTCATGATGAACAATGGAATCTATTTCTTCAGTTGTCATGCCAACCTAAAACATCATAGATAACATTCTGTTAAAAAAGCAAAGATAGTTTCTCATATTTATTGAATGTGATTACAGCCAAGGGTTTCAATGAAATTTTGGATGCCTCAAGTATGCTTCTTTGCTATAAACCACCGAAGTGTCTGATATACTCTATTGATATGCTGGACTTTTTTAAATTTCTTTTTTTAAGAGAAAAAGCATGCAGTAGAAATGTGAACTCAAAGGTTACTAGAAAACCTAAAATACTGCCTACTCCCTTCCCATTCTTTTTTCCACATTTGCTTTCTCAGACATTGGTTTTCTACGACATCTTGTTTCAGTGGCTGCTATAGAAATGTCTAGTTTCAGTGCTTTCAGTACTTTAAAAAACATTACTTTCCCTTTTTATATGTAAAAGAAAGGATCTCAGTTCTTGTAACTGCCCAGTACCTATAATGTACTTATGTATTTTTTGCAATTGTTTTGTTGCAAGTATTCTTTTATTTAATAAAGGATTTACATATTTGACTTCATATCTTGAGGACTGCCATAGCCTGGATGATCACAATGAATCTACAAGGGCTTATCCATAATTTTTAGAAATCTTCATTTTTATGCTTGATGTTTTCTAGATTGATCTTTTTCTCATTACTTTACACATAAAAAACCCTCTCATAAATCATTCAGCCATTTTCCGAGTATTCATGGAGTGGGAAACGCACAGGCCTAAAATAACATTCTTCTTGCTTTTCTTGTAGATCATCTCTGTCTCTAGACTGGTTAGAGATGAAAGTTGAAATTTCCTAGGGAAACCTTTCTCATTGAGAAAAAGTGCCTTTGAGGGCTCCTCTGCAAATTGACTTTGATTTGAATGAGTTTTGAGCCTGTAAAAGTCATACTTCATACACAGACGCTACAGCAGCTGTGATTTTGGAGGACATTTTAGTAACAGGTGGAGTACAGGTGGGCAGCAGTGCAGGAGCCATGATCATCCGTGTGTTGAAATATCCAGTGATGACACACAGTGGATACAACAAAGTGTACTTGTGTGCTCTGCCAAGGATAAACTCAGGACTATTTGCTCAGCTTGCATCTTGTTCAGCATGAAAACGTAGTTGGGCAGACAAGGAGGGATGAACCCACTCATGACCAGGATTTGGGGTTGCTGTGCAACCCCCTGGCTTTGCAGCACAGCCCTGGCACAGTCTGTACTGGGTACCTGCAGCCACAAACTCTGGGTACACACAGCTTTGTTGCTCCTGCCTCTGCTTGCCCATCTATCATCTTCAGCCTACAGACAAAGTGAACTGCTATGTACCACACTGGGTCCTGCCTGCCACTGCTCTGCTCAAGGAATGTGACTTGGCTTTTGGACACTCAGCAGACAGATCTGTGCTCTCTGCATGGCAGTCTTACATGCTGTGAAAACTTCTGCTTTTAACAGTATCTGCTTTACTTTTAAAGGAGATTCTGCTAGCTGGGCAATGTTGGGGAGGCCCCTACTGTGCACCTTATTTGGAATGAGACAATGTGATAGTACCTAACAAAATACTTCTGTGCCATAGAATTTGCTGTTTTGTTTCTGAATCTTTTCCTCAAACCCAGTAAATGCTATCACATATAATACCATGTTGTATTTTAAAGTCTCACAGGCAGTAAATGGTAATATTAAACCACACTCAACCAAAAAGTTGTCCCTCTGCATCCATGCATTGTAATGCATCTTTGTTATACTGGGGGATGTTACTGCCATTAGCTAAACCACAGGTGAGTGCTGGTCTGGTTGGCTGCGAGCAAGGTGGGTTCAGCAAGACAACAGGAATGGGTGGGTGGGTGGATGGGGCTCTTCTGATAAAATAGGAGAACAAGAGTTTACCTTATGAGAATAGTCTAAAAGAGCTTGGTTTGTTTAGTGTGATGCACTGAGAGCTGTAATAGCTCCTATTACTGTGTGAAGGGGACAGACCCAAGGAAAAGCAGGAAGCTGTTTAAATTAAAGAGTGGTGCTGGCACAAGTGTAAGTGGGTATGAACTGGCCATGTGCAGTGTCAGCCTGGAAAGTAGAAGACACTCCCTGTCAATGACAGAGGGATGTGGAACATCTCCCAAGTCAGGGAAGTCTTGCACACACACTTACTGGTGTAAAACAGCTCAGTCCCTGTCCAGCAGCTTGACCGGGGCAGCAGTCTGGGCACTGCAACTCCAAATGCTGCCTTGCTCCCAGGCCACAGCTTCTGGATGTGTAATTCTTACCATATACACCTTTTTGCTCCAAAACTTTTATTACATATACACAATATTTTGCTACTATGTATGATTTGGCATATACTACAAACTTCCTCATAAGCTACACTGTGCTGCATATGTATGTATCTTACACATCATAACAGTCAAACAGAACTAGTGAAACACTGCCCTGATTCATAACCTACATTGCACTCTGATCCTTCAGAAACATGTATATGCCCTTAACTTTACACAAGTAAGTCTTCCTGTGCTAGAAAATAATCGCACATGAAAAAGTTAAACATGAACAAGCACATGTAAGATTAAAGCTTTAGGCAGTTTTGTTACTGTCCACGTGAGCTCCAGAATTAAAACTCTGGGAGAGTGTGATGATAGCTGAAAGAAAAATGCATGGTAAACTGATAATTTTTTTCCCTTTTAAGTCAATGGCATTGACCTACAGCCCCCATCTATCTCTGCATCTCATAGCCACTCAAGCCATTTCACCCTATCCAGTATGCTATTACATGAAATGCCAAGACAAGGCTAAAAAAGCTCTCCTTCATCTGCAAAACCTTGCAGCAGGCTCCTCCTAGTACATTTTGAGTTGGGAGGTATCCCAAAAAGCATATTGTAGAAACATTGTTGGAAACTGTGAGGCTTTATTATCGATGCACTCCGGGTAATTGTGTGGGATTTTGCAGCTGTTTTTTCCCAACAGCAGCCCTCCAATTCGTGTCACACTAGACCCCATGGGAAAGCAAGGGGCTGAAGGATGGACAGGAAGAGAGGGGGGAGCCCAGCCCTTGAGACTTGCACACATGCAGAGTTGGAAGGAAGGACGTAGAAGGAAGATGGGCCATGAAATGAAAGAAAAAATGTAGTGTGAGCCTTATGAGAAACTGCTGTGACCTGGCATCATCCCAACAGAGGGAGATTACAGACTGAGATACTACGCCTGAGCCAGTAACTCACTCTAAGTGCTCCATGGGTCTAAAATACAGAAATAATGAAACAGGCATATCTTAGACTCAATCAAAACTTCTTCAGGATCTAAATTAAAGTTGGGAAAGTAACACTAAAGAAGGTAACAGCAACAACAAAAAAACCCAAATAAGTGAAAGCATAAAAGACACCAAAACCTTTATGGGACTTGTATAATTGTTACCTTTAAGCCCTTTCCAGCCAGAAGCAGGACATGACGGGCCAATTGACAAGCTTGACGAAGCCCTTGAATCTGATCTTCATTCTTAATTTCTATGTCGTCTCCCCAGTCTGGTACAATGCCTGTCGTCACATAGTCTGGCTTCTTTATGTGCTTGGAGAAAAAGGATTGAAAATGAAGATCAGAAAACTGAGCATGACAATGGGATCATTTTCTCAGATACTGCCTCCTGCTTCATGGCAGCTTGCCCTTTCTGTCGTAGTATCGACCTTCCTAAGCCATCAGGGCAAACCCTCAAGGCTGCCTCAGTATTTCTTCCACTGCCCTTTTGAACTTAACATTGCCTGTTACTACTGACTTATACAGTCTGTTAACCTTCCAGTGCTGAAACTCCAGATATTGCAGCCAATTTCCAGCACAGACACTGGCAAGTTTTGAAACTGTGAGAGAAAGATGTAAAACTCTTCATTTTCTTTTGCAGAGAAGCTCATTTCCTTAAAAACGCACCAAAATACTAGATCTGATGGGACAGATGTACAGAATTAGGCCCAAAAGTAGAACTGATGAAATCCTTAGTTTCTTGCTCAGACAAAACTCCTGTGAATGAATTGATGGGACTGTTTTTTTTACTAAGAATCATAGGATTTAAGTATTTTAATTTAGAGTTTTTACTTACTAATCTAATTCATGTGCTGGCCATCTACACTATGCAACAGTATCCCAGTTCACCGTGTCAAGGAAAGTGCAATAAACTTTTTTTTTGCATAGAAAGTTCTCAGCCCTCACACAGAGGTGAAATTTCACTTCTGTTTCACTTCTGTTAAAATTACTAATACACATCCTGAAAATCAGAGTTTAGAAGGGGTATGTCAGTTTTCTTGTTTTCTTTTGGCTAAAGATACTAAACAGTTAATCTGTATGAAAAAACAAAACCAGAAGTGGAACACATGTTAAAATTTCATTAAAAAGTTCCTTTTGACTATGCAGTAGATTTTTTTTAAAGTAAAAAACAAAAACAAAAAATGTTGCAAGGAAAAAACCTCTCAGGCACAGTGAAGATGAATTGAGAACATGCAGTGGGGTTGTAAGGCAGCTACCAGCAGGTATTTTACATTCTCTTCCTAAATCTGACATAACCAATTAGCAAACCTTCAACAAAATAAAAATATTTTTATAAACAGCTTTTTGTAGTCTTAGGCTGAAAAGGACTGAGGATCATGATGATTCCTACTGACTTTTGGTAGGACCATCTAAAATTGTCCAAAATGAGAGTCTGGATACCAAAGTGATAGGATGATTATAATATTTCAAGTTTATACTACAGTAACTGAACAAACCCCAGCTTTCAACTCCCTAATAACTAGATATGCCACTGTGTTTAACATGGTAGGCAGCTGAAAACTTCTCTCACCAGCACTACTCTCTCAAATAACAGACCAAGCAAAAGGACAGTGATCCAAACCCCAAGATCCCCAACACGAATACATTTGATCACGCTTGCAGTCGAACTCTATAATGCCTGAAGAGCAGATTAGGGAATAGAACTGCAGTACCTTAGGAACTGGGTGAGCTGGAGAAACAGTGGCTGGCCAAACTATACTATAAGCAGCATTTCTTTGTCCCTGAAAAAAGAGGCATCTTCGCTGATGATTGCTTGACTGCCTGTGCGGGTAGATATGATTGCACGAAGAAAAGATTACGTGGGAGCCAGTCACAGAACCTGTTAACAGATAGGTTAAAAATTGTTAACTTTTTTTGTCTACTAACACATTACAAAACATAAAGTATGCTAAAAGGTGGGCGTTATGTAAAACATACCACAGAACTCATATAGCAGCCAAGGGTACTGCAAATTGTTCCAATCTTGTGCGGTTAAAGAAAGATCATTAACACTGACAAGCCAGGAGAACAAAAAAGCCTCCCCAAACAATACTTAGAAGCTTTGGGAAATACTGTTTTGGTTTGATGCATGACAAAGTAGTGTGGGTAAATTCCCCAAAACTTCGCGCCAGGACTGAAGTTCCAAGTGGCCCCTGCTTGCAGCAGTTTGCACAAGTAGAAGCTGCACTGTTCAAGCCCTGGGGAAAAGGTAAGGGACAAGAGCAGTAATATTATCAGCTGTGCTTTTGCAGAATTGGTCACAGATTTGAGCACAACCCAAGTCACTGTTGTTGATGCCATTTCACCATGGAAGGGGGTTCAATTTGTCCTGCCTATTAGGGCAACAGAACAAACTTCAAGCAATATTTTTCATCTTGGACAAATGTAATTGAAGGGAATAAAATATTTGTAACTGACTTAAATTATTCAAATCAGATTACTACTTAATTCACATGGGAATTTGGGATGACAGTTCATTAGAGTATTCATTGCTCAGAATTAGTTGTCAGGCAATGACACATTTAGCTCCCCTCAAAGAAAAAAAATAAAAAAAGAAAAAAGGGGGAAAAAGGATACTGAGGCCCAAAGATTGTCAGAGACAGTAAAGCCAAAATAATGCATCACAAAAGATGATGTTAGCATCAAAACTGGGAAACATACTACATTTAAAAGGATTAGTGACACTGTCCAATTAAACTACAATTACATGTAATGCATATTTCCATTATGCAAACATTCTACAATCTAAACAGAGGGGATTTTTGAAATGTAAGTTTCACAATAATAGTTAATCTGCTTCTGAAAAATGTCATATGTATATAAACACAAGAGCAATCTCTTATGTCAAGTAACCCCTAAGAATAATTACTCTTCAGTAGAAAGTGGTTTTGTTTAAAAAGAAGCAACTAAAGACTTTTATAAAACAGAAATTTTGAAACTTACCTACTATGTATTTTGTAACTATGTAAATATTACTTAATTTTTCTTGGAAGAGTTCTTTCCATATTTTGTGTTTTTGTTTTATTGTACCTTCCTTTCTTTGGATGCATTTATCATATCCAGATGCAGAAATTACCCTTCCACATGCACACTTGGCTTCATAGAGAGCTCTTTCACAGCATTTCATGATATACAGGAAAATTTAGTTACACACCTTTTTTTGAGCCCTAGAATGAATGAAATAGTTGCATGGGGCTTGCTTTAGAAATGTTTCCAACTCTACTTGGGAACTCAAGTGATATATTTAGTTACCAATAACTGAAAAGTTGCAGAGACTTTTACTCAATATAAGTAAATTTTTACTGTATTTTAAAAACTGTTGGTAAGTAACAAGACAGAGTTGGAAAGTGAGGCTCAGATCAAGCTGTCAGTACAAGCTAGATATCCTCATGGAATTGCCTGCTTCAAGAGAGAAGAGAATGTGTCCATGGAAGTGGAGCTGCCCAGTTAACAGAGGGCTGGATTAGTTTGGCGGTGTTTAAATTGTAATTCAATCAACAACCTCATCATCTACTGCTTTCCTAGGGTCTCCTTTGCAATAAAAAAAATCATTGGCCAACTAAAAAAAAATAGAAACAATTTGGGCCATCTAACCTGCATAATGTATAAGTGCATCCAGAACGCCTAAAACTCCCTGTCCAGTTTGCAGCCATTGCTTCAAGATGGAAGAACAGAATTTACTGAGGCAGCAACTTCTGGGGCATGAGAAGCAGCAACCAATCTGCCAGTGTAAGCTAAGGTGGCTCTTTTGCAAAGTGTGGCAGAAACACTTTGCTCTTATCACAGCTGAAGGTATTGCAAATGTATTAAAAACCCACACTCACTGATGTGGTCAGATAAAGTACATGTGGACATCAATATGTGAAACTATATTGCAGGTGCTCCCCTTGACACATGGTGTGCTGCCTGGGCACCTTGTCTGCTGTGTAGAAGTTTAATTGGGGAAGAAAAGGCACATGTGTCATTGTCAACTACTCAATCATAAAACTCCGTATGTCCCAAATACACGCTCTTAAATACATTAAAACCAGTTTATATTCATGGGTGCATGTCTATTGACTATCCTACATCCAGAGGCAATACCTCTTTATTTGGAATAAAATTTTTATTTCTACTATCCTAAAGATACACTGTAAGTGTTGTCACAAGATAACAGGATAATAAGGTACTGTAGTCTGTTTTTATTCTACTAACTACTCATTATAAACCAGATGCATACAAAAATATCTACTACACGAACAGGTGAAATGAGACAACCAAATAAATATCACCATAGTATAAGACCCCTAAAATACATTGCAAGAATTATAAACACAGAGAAACTAAACCTATATTTGAAACATAAAAACTTAAAACAGAAAACATTCACCCACAAAGAAAAAATACAATTAAATAAAATGGCATTAAAATATAATAAAGTTACTGTTTTATAATGAAAATCTGGACTCCATCCACACACTTCCTTCCTTAAGAAGGCCTTCCTAATATCTCCACATCTCCTTTTATTTTTTAAACTCCCATATTCACAGCTAATTTGACATAGCCACATCATCAATCACTGCAGACAGGAACAACTGGATGTATTCTCCAAGTCTGGCTCAGATATTCCCTCCTCCAAAGCTTCTCTCGGTGCCGTATTTATTTCTGCAACACTGGCGCTCAACCACATCCTTTTGGTTAAGCTTTCTGTGTGTATTAATTACTGTAAGACAGTTAATAAATGCTGGATTTTTGCAGCTTCCAGTGGAAACTGCAGCCACCAGAAAAAGCCCAGAGTCTGAAGCTGGGTAGCCTTGCAGCACACCAAGAACGCAAAGTTGACCCTTTATGCATTTCTTCTCTCTCCCAACAGCACAGCTACGTCACTTGCCATGAGTAACAGAGTATTTGCTATCAGCTGGAATAAGGAGAATTATTAACAGCGTTTACTGAATCACATCAGCAGATATGATGTACTGAGCACAGAAAATTACAGACAACTGCTCCTCTGACTCGACAGTGAATCACGCTGTGCAATCTGTGCGCACGCATGTCCTGCCGGAGCCACCAGATTCCTCAGCATACCTTCCAGACCTTAATTGGCAATAATAATATAAATATCCTCTGTGAGCCTTTGTGTATCACCAGATGAATTTATCGTGTGTGGAAATTACATTTTCTTTTTCTTTTAAATGAGCCAGCCAAAGGGGCTGAATACAGAATTCGAGTGTGATGATGGGCAGCAGCATTTTAAGTGACTGATTTTGCAGCACAATGTGCCCTATATTTATTAGCCTTTTACTCTAGGTCTATTTTAATTGTTATCTGCTCATGCATGCTACACTACATAATGAAATGCTCCCATTTCACTTACAGAGCAGAGAGTTTTTTTATGTGTATTGCTATTAATGACCCTTAATTAAGTTGATTTTAGTAATTTAAATGTGATTTTCCTCTGGTCAAGAAGTATTTTTAAAGGCAGATGTTGGATATGAACTCTCACACGAGCCCTTTTCTAATGCTTCTTGTTCACCAGTTACTGCAATTTATCAGCTATATTTTCAGCAAATGAGGTGTGGGGTAGCCATGCAAAAAACTGCTCGTCTACATGATTCATCAAACTGGCCATTACCTATCATTTTTTTTGGTATTTATTTATGAAAGACTGCAAATTTCCAAGTAATTAGCAAAAAATGTTACCAAAGGATAAACTTTTTGGTGGTTCTAAGCTACAATAAATACAAGGGTATATCTTAAGAGAACCAAGAAATATATTTAACCTATTTAAAATAATTTAGTCATAATATCAACAGAAGCACAATACCAAAAATATTTAGGTAGGGTTACAAAAATTATCATCCAACTGATTTACGAAATAAAATCAACTTGCTTTTGATAAAGTCAACCTTAATATATATGAACAATTAACGACATAAAAAACATCGCTCAGATAATTTTTTAAAAAATATATGATTTTAGATTTTTTTTTCCTTTAAATTTAAAAATAGAATGACCATGGAGATTTTCTTGGTGTTTGAGGGTAAAACACTATTATATCATAACTTTGCTTCTTGGGCAAATATTAATGTTGCTGAAACTTCAGAGCAATAAAATTTAAAGTGAGGTATTAAAGATCACAATGGATAATAGTATGTGGAATCTAACCAATGCAACTAGGTAAGAACATATAGCTTTTTACAGTTAATTGCTAGATGTTCCCATTTTTCACTCCAAAATAATGGCTGTGGTTTGATAGATCTTTACTTGTAATTGTTATTCTGTCTTAATAAAACACTGACTTGCTAATCTCCACGTTGCAAAGGAGCTTCCAAAATAGGATGGAAAAGATTAAAGGTTCCCTCCAATTCTGTGTAACCTGTGTAGCAGAAGAGCAGCTCACATTTCACAAGCAATAACCTGTGCATTTTCTAAAAAAAAAGGAGGGGGAAAAAAAAAAAAAAGAACAACATAGGGAAATGCCTCAGGCAGAAGTTGAAACTGATTGGGCAAAGTAGAAGGACAAGAGCCCTTGAAATTAAACAAAGGCAAATTCATTCTGTTGACAGATGTTGATTACATCAAAGCCACGAAAGAACTTTTTCCTGTTTCTTTTTTTTTTCCTCTTTTGCAACCAATACCTCTGGGTTTCTGTACATTAAGGATATAACCTATCTTAATCAACATAACCCAACGCGTAATAATTTTTAAATTTGGTAAAAGTATATTGTAACGAGGTCCTAACGACAGGCTTCTCCAAACAACAGAGCATTCACATGGTCATGTCTGCATACCCGTGCTGGTCACGCCATCATCAGCCCCTTACTTCCAGGGGTTAACTGCTCTGGCAGCCAAATAAAATACAGAGAGCGCTGTGTAATTATGGAGACAGTCAAAGGGCAGACTCTATTTTGAAATCTATTTGCACAGACAAGGTCTTCCAATTTCGCTTACAGGAAACAAGCTGGTAAAGGGGGTCTCCTCCTCTCCAGATGCTTTCCACACGTTTTTCCCACATCAGGAAATCGTGGACATGGACACCATGCAGCACTGTTTCCTGGATTGCAGGACTATGTCATTACAAGGAGAAGAGCAAGCCCATGCTCATGAGAAATATTTCCTCCTAATTGCCCATATTAGGGGAAAAGCAAAACCCACGAGGACTACTGAAAATGTGACTAGCAGCAATTTGTAAACAGGACACAGCTACAGCTGTCATGATGGTACTGGAAAAGAGAAAACAGAAATGAAAGGGTAAAAACACTCTGGTTTTAATAGCATGATTGGGGAAATGAAATATTCATCAGGATAGATGTGACTTCAGTTACAACAGCAACACATTGGCAAAAACCTTGAGAACAGCTTGCTTATGACTCTACCCTGATAAAATGAAATAGAGACATGTATCTTGCAAATATTATGTTCAAATCGGCATTATTTTATTTAATTATTGAAATTAACTGGAAATCACTTACAGAAGCTGTGTAGTTAATAAAGGCATTAACAGAACTGCTGTTTCCTTGCTACTCTCCTAAGAGCCAATAAAGAAAGTCAGTGGCCAAACGCTGACTCAGTCCAGGGGAGTGGAGTCAGCTCCTCCGACACCACTGGGACTCCTCAGCAACACTGAAAAAAAACAAGTTTGGCCCCTCAGGACCAGTTATGCTCCTTGCTAATTAAAATTTTGTCCTTCATTCACAGAGAGCAAGACTGAGCAATTTGTTTGCTGTATGCTAATACAAATGAGTTTTTTAATTGGGTGTAAATTTACAAACTACATGGAAATCTGTTCTTGTTTGGCTTTACTTACGACCCAGTCTAGACCAGGACACTGGAACAATGAATTGGTGCCTTCTGCAATAATGCCATTCTTCTAATTAATTGTTCAGTCAAATTTAGGGCCAACAAAATAGCTGTTCTACAAGTTGGTAAACTGGGAAACCACAGAGAATCAGAATCTCTTCTATTTACAGGAAGGATGACAGCCTAAGGGTACTTCATCCCAATAATAACAACATTCAAGTAATGGCGCCCAGGTCACGACAAGCCATGACCCCCCCATAGCCCCTTCAGGAAGCTGGCTGGATGCCACCTTTTATCAGCAGCAACCAACAGTGCAACTTTAACAAACAAGAAGAAAAGGAAAAATTAATTTTATACCCTTAAAAACCCCTTTAACCAATTGAAGAGTTTTGTATATATGTACATATAGACGTACAGAGTCATACCAAGCCAGTATAAGAAATAAATTCACTAAGTTCTTGTATCATTAAACAGCACTTTCCCATTTCATCATAGGATTAAAAAATTAGAGAGCACAATCTAACTATACCTGGATTATATTCATTCATGTACCAAAGGAAACTAATTGTCTGTTACAGAAAACAAGACTGGGATGGCACAGGCTTAGCTGTGGGAGCAGGGCATTGCAGTTCTCCAATAAAGCCTGTTATTTCTACTATATATTCTCTCTCTAGTAGAATAACACAAATAAAAAATAAAAACAAAGTGCTGCCTAAGGTAGTATCACAGCAAAAAGAAACGAATCAGGTAAAAAAGCTGGACAAAGCATTATTAAGAGTTTCACATACAGTTAATATCAGGGGAATTTAGGCTCCAGATCACAGCATCTGGCAAGTTTCAACTTCTGTGACTGGCAGGAGAAACATTCCTCTTATGTTACTGCATTCCTATATTGAGTAAATTAATTTATCACAAAGTGAATAAATAAGAATGAGAAACACATCTTCTCAGGTTTGCATATTTAAAAATATATTTCAACCACTACCCATCTTTTTTTTTTTTTTTAAGGATCCGAGAAATTACTTCTACTTGAAAGACTGGTTATTGTATTCATTATTTTGATTCTGCAAGGAAGTAACAACTGTTGGAACAAGTTATTCAGTTTAAAAAAATAGCAGTTGTTTCAGATTGAAATAATAAGCTATTCAAATAGTCCTTACACACACTCACAATACCAAATCTTGTTGTTAATATGCACCCACCCACAGCTTTAACATTCATTGAATCCTACTGGGATAAAATCTTTTCAGGTGCTCTACGAAACAACTGTTTTTCAACTGGCATGTTTACGTCCTATGTACACGTCTGATACAGCATTAAATGTTAAAAATAAATCCTACTTTAACCTCTTAAATTTCCACCCGAAATGGAAAAAAATGTGTGAATCACCACAAAAAACATTTCTCATAGAAACGCATTCAGCGGGTGAGCAAGCTGCTGCTATAGGAGTAATCTTTGCATGGAAAATTTAGAGTGCTCCTCAACATTGTATCAGGATTTCCTGCATAGGTTGAGACACAGGAAGAGAATGGGCAGTCAGGAATCTTTTCTTTGCACAAAATATAAGACCCATTGCAATAACTCTTTTCAGTACACCTGCAGCCATATCTCTAAGGGTACAAGGCAATTCCTGAATTGTAAGCCAGTCTTATCTCAAAATTAAAAAAAAAGAAAAAAAGAAAAAGGGAAAAAAAGAAAAAAAGAAGAAAGTGAAAAGTGTACACTGCAAGTAATCTTTAAGATGAATACCTTAATAAAATAAGATTACACTACTACTTATTCAGTAAAAATGAAAGCTAGCAGTGTTTCTTGCCTTGTATTAAATGTTGTTAATTACTTCTATCATCCTGTGTTCACATGAAAACACAAGTTACATGTGGATAGTGAGTCTTTGCTGAGAAAAGGTGTACGTGCCCTTTGCTAGAGTGAAGAGTGTGAGGTTGGGAAATTACATCCTATAACCTGGACTTCAAAATTTATGATCAGGGAGGTGTCTGAGTTTACTGCTGTTTCTACTAAACTATTGTGGGGGCAGTTGAAACAAGCTCTTTTTTTATTTTTTTCATTAAGGGTCTCTGCACAAGGAAGATATTCCAATCAAGAACTTGCTGCAGATAACTTGTAGCATCCTTATGAAAACATTTAGTTTTAAACCTCTCAGTCATTAGTATGTGCTACTAATGCATCACTGAATTAATTATAAAGATAGGTTTATGGATCAAATTTGGAAGAGCAATGTATAATGTTGGGAAGCTGTTTTAATTTTTTTTTTAATACCTTTCACTTACCTTTTTGGTTAACATGTACAAAGACCTCTTTCTTATCGTAAAATTCCCTGTTTATCAAACACTGATACAGGAAGAAGTTGTTTACATTTTCAGAAGTACCAACATACATCACTTACGACAAAAAAAAAACAACAACAAGCACTCCATAAGAAATGCTCAATCACTGTCAATCATTTGCACTAAAATATACATAAACCAAAGCATGTGGTGTGAACTGTATTAGATTCAACCTGAACAGAGAATTACAACTATAAAAAACAAGAAACAAATAATTACAAGTGACTCATAGGCCTATTTACACATCTCACCAAACTGCTGGAAAGGTATCTGGTAACCATAGAAACCTGACAGCCTACTTTAAAATTTGTATTTAGTTTAAAATGCTGAAAATTATGTTTCTATTGGATGAAATCCATATTTTCAAAGGCTTCAGTTTTTGCTGTCGTACTTAAATAAATGCTTAAAATTGTTTCATCTCTTAGTTATCCAAGTAAAGATTACAGTTTACTCTTTGTATTATAAAAGGTTAATATATTTGAATACCACAAATAATACTTCTAACACTTCTTTAATGATTGATATTAAATAACAGCATAAAACAAACACTTACTATTAAATATTTTGCACATTGATTTTTCTAATATGCATACTAGCAAAACAGACAAACAAAAACTGCTCAAAATAACTCCAATTAACTCAAATTACAACAGCCCTTTCAACTTATATTTCTTTTTCACTTACAATTACAATTTGCATGGCTTAAAATTTAATACTGTGATTGGTACTAATGTCCTATATTTTACTTCACAACCTAAATGACTAAAATATTATTTTTGTAGTTCACTGGCTCTTATACTTAAGCTGTAATGTTCAGTTTGTATTTCATTATGCAGATGAGCAATGGATGTCGTCTAACATGATTTAAATGGGTCAACAGTATTTTCCTAGTCACATTAATCATCCGGACAGCCACAGAAAAAAAAGAAAAAAGAAAAAAAAAGAAAAAAGAAAAAAGAAAAAGGCCTTGAAAACTAATCTAGGCAACCTCTTTTTATCACCGACTCTTCCCACTAGTCCGAGACCAGCAGACACATGCTCCAGGAGACAGGCACCCGGGGAAGGGGGGCAAGGATAAGAGACAGCCTCTGGCTGGTGCCGGCAGCGCTCCCCGGGCTGACCGCGGCCCCCTGCCAAGAATGATTCTCGTCCTGCGGAGCTCAATGGGAGCTGTGTGCTGATCAACTGAGCAAATCTGAATTGGCAAAATTCGTTCTTGGCACCGGGACTTGCAACGGCGCTGAAAGCAAAGGCGTGCTGCCCACTGATGCTGCGCTGGCAGCCCGGCTGCTCCTGTGTAAAAACACTTGTTGGAAAACCCCCACTAAAGTCAAAGGACACAGGATCAGGCCGTTTATTGCTAATTGTTTACAAAACACATCAAAATTAAGGGCTCTATTTTCAAGCCATGTAACAGTCATCTGTGGCCCATTTAACGTACGCCATATTGCAAATAAAATGGTAATTTATAAATAACATAGCACTTCTGTGGAAAGGGAGGCTGTTCCAATAAATCCCAAAGGGAAAGAACAAACATACAATGCAGGCAGAAAGTAACAATACATGAAAATACAGAATTAGGATAGTAGGGGGAAAAAAGAAAAAAGAAGCAGCAATCACAACTGCCTTGAAGACCAAAGTACTGCCATGGCACAAAATCTTTATAATGGCAGAGGTAACACATTTGATTACATCATGGTGTAACAGGGCTGGTAAAGTCTGCCCGGGAAAACTCATCCTGTTCACATCACGAGACAACCCAGGGGATGTCTGAGCTTCTCAGAGATGGGATGCACGGGCTGCAAAGCTATGGGTAGGCAAGGGGTAGGACTTCACCTCCTCTTTCACTGCTGCTCAACATCCAGTGAGGGATGGCTGAGCTTTACAGTGATTGCTCTCCACATCCATCCTTATTTAGACACACTGATAGCAGCACAGCTACCAGTATTTCAGTTTATTTTCTGGGAGTAAATTTAAACCCTTGAAAAGGGACACCCTCGAAAGCAGATGTTATTTGATAAATAGATGTCAGTGATACAGCACACCTAAACATCTCTTCTCCAGAAGCTATACTGGCCTCTCCCTTGCCAACACAATCCCAAATTACTGATTTTGAGTTACAAAATGAATAATATGGCTTGGGCACTGGCCTTGTGTTTTTCTGACAGCCTTCACTGTACCTTCTCTTCCAATCCACGGATGTAAATGAAGGGAGGTAGGAACTGAGTTTCAGCTCCTAAGGTAAACTTATCAACATAAGGCCAAGCAGGATGTTTCCAACCATTCCAACCCCACAGGACTTCATTTGCAACACTCAGGCTCTGTATTTCACCAGTACATGATAAACATCTGGTACAGCAGGCACCATAACTGGATGCAGCAACTGTTGACTGAGGAGAGCTGAGGCATCTGTGAGCACTGACCTGGTGGCTGATTTACAGTAAATTAAAACAATCACCACAACTATGACGACTCAGGTTCAGACTTCACCATGACCTTTTCTAGGAGAGATCACTGTGCTTCATGGTGTGACAACCCACGTCCAGATCAGTATTTAGCACGCTCGTTTCCACGTGCCCTCTCCCATGTAATGCACATCAGGAGGAGTTCAGACAACTGACATTCAACATCTGCAAGTTTCCAAAGCACCATTTTAGAACTGCCCTCAGCCCTGCCCATCTGGCCTCTTGCTTTCCAGTGAGAAAATGTCACATTTGGATCCCATGAGATAGCTGGGAGATAGTGGTAAGGAAGGATCCCTGGGTTTCTCCAGTGCTCCATTGTCAGTATCTCAGGTACTGCTGCAAGAGGTTTCCTGGAGGAACTGCAAGCAGCAGATTTCTTGTTGAAACAAAGACAATAAATCATAAATTAGTGCAACTGCTTAATCCCTAGAAAGTGGATCATGCAGTCCAGTTGTACTTCAGGCAGTGCCTCTCACTTCCAAATCTTGACCTTTCTCCCAGTCCCTTCCCCTGATGAATGCTTTACAGGTGCCACCCATCCAAGACCTCCCTATGACATTGGTGCTCCAAGGATGGGTACAGCAATGCCTATCAGTCTGCCACTCCCCATGTAGGCAGACTTTAAAAAAATTTAATACTTAATCTCTAAACTATCTTCACCAGGCTATTCAGTCACTTTGTACAGTTTATTGGACTACTCCATCATTTGATTTTCTAAGACAGGCTGGATAAGCAAAGGGTCTTTGCAAGAGATTAGATCTCCAACTCATTTTTCCAGACTGAAAAGGATTTGCACAACTCTTTTCTGCACAGATGGTAAATCTTTAAGAAGCAATGATGTTTTGCTTTCCACAAGATGAAGATCACCTAACTTGCCAGGTAAATATGACAGGCATTTCTTCAGAGCAGGTTTAGCTACCCTGTCTGCAAAGCTGGGCAGCGACACATAAAATTCTCCATGGGCACATCCCACTTAATAAACTACTAATTTTCAATTTCAGCCCAGAACTTTTAGGTTTATCCAACATCCACAATAACGCTCTTTTTCATTGCTGTTGTAACAGGTTTGAGGTATAAATACAGATTTGCAGCAGTACTGCCCACAGGAGAGACAGACCAGTGTAGGCAGCAACCTAAGCCCACAGCTGAATCTCTGCTGCTCTAGGAATCCTGCTGCATGTTTTAATGATGGACAATGTGAAGCCCATTTCAATCCACCCGCATGGCCAACTACACAGTGAAATGACTGTGAATTCTGATTTTCCGTCGCGGGACACAAGTTTGTAAACATCAGGGCTCCTGATTTCCATTCACTAAGCAAACAGCTACAGAGAAGTCCCCCCTGACCTGGCTGCTGTGGCTGTGATGGGGCAGTCTGCAGAAGCACTGTGCCCGTGGCTCTGCCATGCCTGCCCGCAGTGCAGGGGCTGGCAGTCCCTCATCACCACTCCTCACACCAGAGGGGACCGTAGAGAATTTGTGCCTTTACCCCAGCCACTCCAGCACATTATTTTCAGCTTGCTGAACTTCCAGCTGGCAAATCTCCTGCCAATCTGCTGGCAATGTCCAGCTGGGTCCTGCAGCTGGGGATTCTACTGCAGCAAAAGCTGCCAAAGTTTGTCTGCCGGCAACATCGCTCTACCTGATTTTCTCAAACAGTTTTTGCGAAGGAGTTATTTGGACAAAACAGACCCCAGATGAACAAAAGCAAGCCTTTATCAAGCAGGTTTTAGAAACAGCCGCTTTTTTGCAGTCTTTGGGTTGCTCTGAAACTTATGTTTTTCCAGGAAACATTTATTAGTTAATCAGAGTACTCTACAACTCAAAACACCTAGACAATCTAACAATACCATGCAGAAAACTGCTGGGACTGACCTATACCAGCAAAATTATTCTTACTGGTACAACTTGATCTTTTTGAGGAACGGATTTAAGCTTTCTCAGAAAAGAGCTCTTCTTATGAGTCAACCTTCTGCTGAATTAGTAGGGTCTGCCAGAGTGAATAAATCTTTATAAACTCATGCAAGTCCTACTACTTTTCTTATTTCTTTATAGAACACACATTTCCTTTAAGTCTCTGTCATAAGCCATAAGAAATATGCTAATAATAATAAGAGCAAAACAACCAGAAATACTTTTAAGAGGTGAGACCTGCCTCATCACCTCACAGTTATGAAATTAAGCCTCCTCACTACCTACCATTTCATCCACAACGCAAGAGTCTGACTTGATACTCAGACCTGCACAAACCACTGTGGGCAATACCTTATCTCAGTGTCAAACCAGGACAGCTTTGCAGGATGACTGTCCACTTTGCCCAGTAGAGAAGAACCTCCACTGAGCAACTCTAGATGAGTTTACAACCACATTCAAGAGCTACAAGCCCAAGCAGCGTCCAAGCAGATCTGCAGTGATGGCACAATCTATCACACAAAGTACCTCATTTTTATGACGTGTGGAAAGAGGTTAGGAGTTCAATTCCATCTTCACCTGTGTTTATCAGAAAATCTGAGATGGAACAGCTGGAATTTATGTGAGAAACAAACAATTCCTTTGCCATTTTCTTTCAATGTTATGCCATGTCTGTTGATTTTCATAATTTAAAAATTGCATAAGGCAGGACATAATTTAAGTTTATGTACAACCAAACATGAAACAGATAACCTGAGAAGGTACATGTTCCTTTAGAGAACATCTGATATGCAGCAAGTATTAATGTATACATTTAGACTGTGCTCATTACTGCAATAGTCCTTCATGTTTCAAAAAGACCTTGATCTGAAATTGAAACATAAACAAGTATTTTAACCATAAATACCTGGAAGTAAACAGCTTTAAGATGTGAAAGTTGGAGACTTTATCCAGGTGGTTAGAGTGGCTGCTTATTTATCATCTAAACTCAAAAGAGAACAGCATGACTTTGAAAAACACTCATGAAAGTTTTCTCAGGCTGCAAGCTACAGAGTACGCCTGCCAAAAGACCTCTGAGAAGCTCTGAAGAGCCCTTTATTCCCCTTTTCTAAGGCTTCCATGCAGTAAGGCAGTTTGTGGAACACTTGGTTTCCCACATTCTCCTCTTTGTTCAGAAATTAGAAATTAAAAGGAAAGACATCTACTGATTTGGAGAGGACAACAGCTCTGAAAGGAGAACTCCCCAGGGAATAGGTCATTTAATGTAAAAAACAAAATTTCCATACTTTCTTTCTATGTCATAAACCATTTCCAGACTATTTATCACTCAAATAATACTTTTAATATGAACTAACTTAAAGGAATTAAAAAAAAAAAATATTCAGATTTTCCCTGTTCAAGAACATCTATAGTAACTACCACCGAGGAACACCCAGGTATCACATGGATAAAGCCCTTTGCCATTCAGCTTGTCAATATTATCTTAAGTGATTTCTCATAGATCCTTGTAAAAGCATAGCAACATTATGCAATAAGTAAGACATAATATTCTGACACTTCTTATCATACTAAACTAGCCACAGGCTGTATTTTCCTGCCTCAATTGCATGCAATTGACTACAAGATCTTAGCCTGTTGTATATGAATTTTCATGCTTTCTCTCACTCCTAAAATTAAAACACATGCTATTCTGGTTATGTCACTTTATAGAGTGAAGAGGACTGCACTTAGGTAATTATATGAGTGTGAATCTTTTAACCATGGGGCACTTGTTTCTTTCCTATCTCTAACCCCATGCAGTAAACCAAGATGGGCCAAAGTGAGTATTTAACTAGCCAAGCTGATACGTAACAAACAAGATACAGTTGCTTTCAACTTGTGCTTTGAGAAAATCTGGGAATTTGACAGCCCAATCCAAAGACTGTGAAAAGACTTTTTTTTTAGAAAACAAGTTCATTATTAATTTGTTTCAGCTCCTTCCATGGGAATCCACATCGTGACTAAAGGATGCTCAAAAAGCTTGAAGATCACTGAACCAAGAGGTCACCGAGGGAGGTCTGCTCTGAGAAACAGAACGTTGCCCCTTTTATGGATGTTTCTGCCTGTCACACAGGCACTTCACTCTGGAAGTTATCAGAGAAGCATCCTGAAGAAGAGCCCCATACTGTGCAGCCCTGGCCAGCAGTGAGCACCCAGGAGGGGAGACTCCTCAGGGCAGGAGTGGAGGGGAAGCATGGGTGCAGGAATGACCAGAGTGAGGGAGAGGCAGGCAAAGGGACAAGGAAACCTCTGCATCAAGGCAAGAGCCACAGAGCAGAAGTGGTGCAAAAACCAGGAGCTGTATATAGTGACAACTGTGGAGATGGATAAAAGGTCAGGGAGAGAAAAGTTCGGGCGGTTCAGACAGAAGAAACTGCAGCACTCGACAAAATGGGAGAAGGCAGAAGATTTGGGAGCTTGGCAGACAAAACCCGAGACACATAGAGTAGATCAAGAAGAAACCCTTAATAATGTGGTTTTAAAAGTTCTGAATGGTTCCTCTTAAAAAAATCTTCTAGAGTCTGTTTTCACTCTCGATAGCACCAAAAACTGGTGGTGTAACCTGGACTGCTGAACCCAAAATACAAATTACTTTTCTTAAAAGAAAACTAGAACTTGACTTCATACAGTGCTTTTTATTACTTAGTGTGCAACAAATTGCTTTGAATACTGGCAGGCAAACAGCCATTATGCACTCAAGAGCTCATACATAATAATACTTAGCATTTTTATAGTGCTTTTCATCTTCAAGGTGCTTTACAAACAACTCATTAATCTCAACCAATGCACCTGCAAGGTATATAAATATCTGTAGTGTAGGTGTAGAAAGACACAGAAAGTTTAACAGCTTATCCAAGGCCATGCACACCACCAGCCCCAAAATCCCTGACTCCTAGTCCCATGACCTGAGCCCTGTCCTGTGTTGAGATCCTGCCTTTTCTTCAGCCAGGCTGCTGCAGAACTTGTCTCCAGGTGAGGACAGCCTCTCACTTCTGTTAGCTCCCACCAGGACCACCGACCCCTGGACGTGGGAACTCCATAAGGCACCAAGGTGAGACCCATGACAGGTTCTCAAACTCATTTGCCAGCAAGCAGCAAGCTAAGAAAGCCTCTGTGCTGGCAGAAGCCTCTGCCTCTCTGCCTTATTTATTTCACTAACTACTGCACAGTCTCCAGGGCAGCAGACTCCTACAATTCAGACAACAGAAATCTGAAGCCCCTGGCCTCTGAGTGCAGCCACGATACAAGAAAACATCTTCAGCTTAACTCCTCAGGCATTCTCTAACCATCAAAAATTTGGAACGAACTTTGCCTAGAAAGAACAGTAACTCTCTCCCTTGCTAGTGACTGGAAAAAAATTCTTGATGTGATTATACCACACGATTATACATTTACCTTTTTGCGGTTTAAAAAGATCTGATAGGAGTCTTTTTTTCATGCTTTTAAAAAAAAAACTAACAAAAAACAAACCAGAAAAAACCACAGAACAAAACAAAAACAAACAAAAACAAACAAAAAAATATCCCACACAAGAAAACCTAAAACAATAAGCCACAACTCAAAAATACCAGGAATGTCAAAGCTGGAGCAGGCAAGAAGCCTGGCAGATATGAACTGTAATATAATACCTGTACTGTGCTACAGCAGACCTTATATTTCCTTACCCAGAGGAAAAAGAATCATGACTTTTTAGTTATGATATTTCTATGTCAGATGTTTGTTAGTCACTAGTTTTAAGTAAGTAAATCTAGTTCTCTAGCCATGGTAGCTAGAGATGTTCTCTAGCCATCCTGTTCCTCTCAGGATAAACAGCTCACGTTTAGCAAAATAAGTAAGCCAGACAAAAAATAGTTGAAGATAAATGTTTCCACACTTTTCTCAAGATACCAGGGAAAAAGACTCTCCCTACAAATAATGGTGTAACACATCAGTTTGGTAAATATGAACAGCAAAAGATAAATAAATGATGTATATAGCTAAATGGTATAAAAATGTACATAGCTAAAAGGATGATTAACATGTTCTGCCTGCCTGTCCAGTCAACCTGGACATAAAAGCTAGAACAGAAGAAAGAAGCAAAGAAGTTTTTAATTATGCTTCCCAATCTGAATTTTTTAAACTTATAAAGTAAAAACTAAAAGGATCATGAAGTCCAAAACAACATGAATAAACAGCTCTTGATCTTTAAGTAGAAACTGTATGTTCCTCACATACAGTTTAGAAGGACTCTAAGATAATTATTTAATTACTTTTAAGTGGTGCAGGCATATACTTGTGTCTGACTGCCAACACCTTTTTTTTACAAAAAAGTTGTCAAATTTACAACTCATGATCAAAATAAAGGCACATAAGAGTAAACTAAAAATAAAACATACAGGAAATGCAATTATATTCAATTAGATTGAACGTTAACGCTCTCTCTGCAATCATAAAAAAATTCTTAAAATATTTTTCAAATTAAAAAAATCCACCATGATAATATTCTGCAGCTAAAATAAGATATGATGTTTATATAATTCAGCTTTCCTACCATGCAAGAACAAAATAAGGAATTTTGTACACTAAACTCTAGAAGCATAAAAATGATAATGTAGTAAAAAAAACCCCAAACTACATGATAGCACTAATGTTCCAATATATTTTGTTGTTTTGTGTAATAACTTGTCACTTTATTTGCAAGAAATATTCAAGAAATGTCAAAGTAACTTCTGTTCCTGTCTGTTCTCTAGCTCTTCCCTGCTTCTGTTTTCAATCTAGATTTGAAAAATTATTTTTCTTATTTACCAATAAACTAAAATCAGATTTTACTAGTGGTGGGGTACACTACCCATCAGTACAAGGGGATACTACATAAAAGCAACAAAGAAATGTAAAAAAAAAAACAGGAGGTGAGGCCTGAACACAGTTTTCTTTCAATTTCCTTGGGAATTGTGGTAATAAACGTCTTGGATTCCCAGGCAGAGGGGATCATGTTCATCAGTTACAGCAGCTCCTCTGGGCCTAAGTCCAGGTAGACTGCATGTCTAAACTTGATGAAATATAGGCGCCACCAGGTACCAGCAATGGGCAGGAAGACTCCAGAAATGTGTAACTAAAAACTGAAAAATGAAATTAAAACACGGCTGTAGCCAAACAGCCTCTTTCTACAGGATGCAGTAAGGCAGAGAGCGCACAATGTACAGACTGCTCCTTGTATAATTTTTCTTGCTTTTTTGTATATGTAATATGAAAGTTAGATGAGGTATGTGGGTATATTTTAACAAACACTGGTTTGAAATAGAAATACACAGGAAAGAAACCACTATGAGAAATGCACACAGCTTGAACAGGCACAACATTTAGGAAGAAAAAAAAAAAAAGGAGAGGAGAGGAGAGGAGAGGAGNAGAAGGAGAAGGAGAAGGAGAAAAAAAAGAAGAAAAAAAGGACGTGTGAGAAGGAGAAGGAGAAGAAGGAGGAGAAGGAGAAGGAGAAGGAGAAGGAGAAGGAGAAGGAAAAAGGAAAAAGGAAAAAGGAAAAAGGAAAAAGGAAAAAGGAAAAAGGAAAAAAGGAAAAAGGAAAAGGAAAAGGAAAAGGAAAAGGAAAAGGAAAAGGAAAAGGAAAAGGAAAAGGAAAAGGAAAAGGAAAAGGAAAAGGAAAAGGAAAAGGAAAAGGAAAAGGAAAAGGAAAAGGAAAAGGAAAAGGAAAAGGAAAAGGAAAAGGAAAAGGAAAAAGGAAAAAGGAAAAAGGAAAAAGGAAAAGGAAGAAGAAAAAAAGCAACTGCCCTGTAACATACTCTCTCTTCCACTTCATTACTTCAAAATATTTTCAAATTAAATTTTAATGCTAATAAATATTGCTAGATTGAGAGCACTGGGATGTGTTGTCTAGAAGCACTGCCTGCTGTCCAAGGCTGGCACATCACCACGTCAAACTGTCAAAGAGGAGGAAGGGAGCCTGTCTCACCAGAGGTTTCTATTCCAAGTGCTATGGGAATATGCTTGTTTAGAAGCAGGGGAGAAAAAGGGAAGAACAAAACAAGGTGGAAAACTATACAATCCCAAACTGAGAAGGTCATTGTAACTCAGTGTCCTACCAGTTGTTTTAGCATGGAAAAGACCTTTTACAGATTGCATACACAATCGAGCACTACTTTGAAATCATAGTTTGCAGTGGGCCAGCAGAACTGTAACTGCCAACTGCTCAGAACTCCTAAGCTTTTGCTTAAACTCCCTCAGGATTCACAGCTGCTGCAACCAGAACATCTGATCCAGTATGTCTGAATATTATGGAAAGGAAAACCATCTTAGATTTCATGACCTCTGCTGCAGCTTTAGCACCAGAACAGGTTCAAAACCACAAGCTGCCTGTCTTCAAAGTGACTTCAGCTGGAACCCAGGTCCCTTCAGAATATGAAATGAAAACACCATAACATGATGCTACGGCTGTTCAACTACTGAAAAATACCATGGGTTATTTTTTCTTTTTGTAGCCTCAACTTTACACTCCAACTGTAGCTAGCTACACACAGAGAACCAAGCAGGAAATGAGGGGAAGCATGTCAGATTGGCTCAGTTCCGTTTCCCCTGCACAACTAGAGAATACCCACATCACACAATTCCCAAACCTTACAAGCATATGGTCATATGGTACATTGCTTTTGTCAACACCTTGAATTAAGCTTCTGGTCTAGGTAGGGTAATTCAGTGCAACAGCTTGAGAAGAAAAGAATACGTTATCTAAATGCAGAAAGACACTTCACACACGTCCACTGTCTAACCACGTGTTAGCCTGGTACCTCAGGAGCAGCAGGCATTAGGGCAGCCTCAGGACCCATTTCATTCTGCTGATGCCACACTGCCACAAGACTCTCCACAAATTATTCCCTCAGCACTACAGCCTCTCCATTCATCAGAGTGCTCACAATTTCAGTCCCTTTCGTCTGCAGTAGCCACCTACACTGCAAGCTCGAGGAAACAAACCCATGTTATACTATATGCAATTGCAGCACCAGTTCAATGGGCACCTCTCTGCAAAGAAGAAAAGACTTTCTATGTATGGGAATGAATGGCTACATGAGTGGGCGAGGGTCAGCAAAGCTGTTGATATGGCAGAAAACGTTGAATTTCAGCAACTAACTACCAACTAAACCCCCTCAGGTAAAGCCCAACACCGGTCACACAGATCATTTAAACATAACTACACATGAAAACATTGCCACTGTATCAGGCAGGGCCTGTGCCAGACTGCCTGTAAGCTGCTGCCAGGAGTGAGGATGCCACCCTCCCTCCTGCATCAACTGCCAACACAACACAGCTTCCCTTCTGGGCTTCAGGGAGATCAACAAGTTGATCCAACTCATGCCACAGCTGGACATCTGCAAATGACTTTTCTTCACTTAAAGGCAACCTTAGCTAATGCTGTCTGATTGAGAAACCTAAGCTCACAGAGAAACCACACCCCACCCATCCATCCACAGCCAGAAGTGACTGATCTTGTCAGAACAAAGGGGCTGTGTGCTGCCAACAATACATTACCTCTCCACTGAAAGAAAAGAACAATTAAACACTTTATTGAAAGGGGAATATTATTCCTCTCGTGCCTCAAACCATGAAAGTGCATGTCTCCCCCAGAGTTACTCATTGCTCCATTGTTGAAATGGGAATAATTCTTTGTCTGCCTGATTATTTTCAAGACAGGGATGAAACTACCTCAGAAACATTTGAAAAACGTTAAAAGTGTACTACAATCAAATGGTTTGAACTTCCACCGTGCATCACTTGCAGCTGATAATGCTAATGTCAAATTCTGGAGACATGAGTCTGTCTACAGATTAATGGAAAATGTGAATTAATATTTTCTTCCAGCTAATTGCCCAGCTCATATATTGCACAGTGCAGCCAAGCACCATTTAATCCTGAAAATTCTCTAGTGAAAGTTTTCAACCACTTTTTCTCATCTGCCAAAAAATCACAGAATTACAGGACATCTGAGTAGTCTGGAATACCAGGAAATGTTTAGTCAAGACTCCCCAAAATGGTTATCTGTATATGCTACAGTTAATTTTTTAAAAAACCATTAGCTTAAAAGTGCTGGAAGTTACCATAGGTGAGGATTATTTTTTTTGAGTTGTAAATGTATAAGGTTCTTTTTAATGGTGATAAAGATACAAAGAGATACTTTTGGCATGCACGCTTTGATTTTGGCAAAAAGGAAAACTACCTTATTTTGAGTGCTTCTTTCACTTCCTCTTAAAATACTGAAAAGTTTGCCTTTCATGAGACCACGAGCATTGTGAAGGGCTGCAGACTAATCAAATGCAAGATACGGACTGTGTATCAGAAAATACTGCTTAGTAAAAGACTCAGTAAAGTTATGAGTAACTCAAAGAGACAGGAGTCCTTTATTAGACAGTCACTAATGCTCCATCTAAACCAAATCAACAGAATTTCTTAAGTGTGGTCAAATGTATTATGGCAACTGCTATTCTGATGTGGGAGTGAAAAAAACAGGTTCCCATTTGGACAGAATGCACAAACTGGCTAAATACCAGTAATGATAAAGACCAACTCTAAATGTATGTAATGGAACTTACATGTTCCTAAAATACAGTTCAGTACCTTCTTTTTCACAGAGGTGTCCCCTGCTTCCCTGAGGACCAGCAAGCAACCACCTATGGAAGAAGTGGACCAGCAGCACCAATGGGATACCAGAAACTGCTGCAAAAAGGTTTCACAGGGATCAAAAGACAGCTGTCTCCCCTTGCAGGTGGTGAATACTACAGCAGTTTTGGATAGATACTATTCAGTAAGGTAAACAATTTGATTTTGTCCACGTTTCTGGAAATTAAAAAGCCATGGAAATGAAGATTTGAAAAGATTCACAGCAGGCACTTTACTTAGTTATTTAACTACCACCCAGCTGGAGACACCATAGCACATTTCTCTACACTGACAGGCAGAGTTCAGCATAAAATGGCAATTTAAAAGTTGACTACCAGTTTTACTATCCTAAATGGCAAATCCATGTCTGACCACAAATAAAAACACTACATAAAATTATATATATGTGCTCTATCTAAAGGATGTAAACCATATCACTTCATACTGCCTCAGTCAGTTGCTACATTTTCTTCTATATTAGTCTGCTCTCTGCAGGGTCCAAACTAGTATTTCTAGCTTCTGCAATGCTTCAGGACAGTTTGATGATTTTCATATAAATACCATTCTGGAGAAGAGTTTATTATTCCTTTTAAATACTCAATTTTGCCTACTCTAACTATGAAGTACATATAATATTCAGCCATGCATAACTGACAAGAGCCATGAACCAAACTTGTGATCTAGATGGTTGAAATAAGAATTCTCTGTAAAATAAAACACAAAAATTTTAACTGATTTCTATTAAGGTTCAGCATTTCCAGGCAAAATGGGGAGTGTGAGGCTCTAAAGCTATATTGCAATAAAATCAAACTCCAGCTATGCCCCCTTGCATTTTTTTTTTAAAAAAAAGGTTTACAAATACGTTTAGGTATCACCCTTTCATTTTACTAATGGAGAGGAAAAGAGTAACATTCGCAGATATTTTGAGGACAAACAGTTCTAGGTGGCTCTGCATCTGCAGAAGAAAAGTGTCTCTCATCATCATGCTGAGAAAAAAAATTAGGAGGCCAAAACCCCAGCTGGAGCTCAATCTGGCCACTATCATAAGGGAAAACAAAAAAAGTTTTCACAAATACATTAATAATAAAAAGACAGCCAGGGAGAATCTCAATTCCTTACTGGATGCTGAGGGAAACACTACAACCAATGATGAGGAAAAGGCTGTGATAGTTAATGCCACCTTTGCCCCATCTGCATTAGTCAGACCAGCCACCCACAGGATATTCAGCCTAATACAGAAGATTCAGCCTAATTCAGAAGGTAAGGACAGAGAGCAGAACAGCCCAGGAGAAAGCAGCATGAACCTGCTACACTGACACTCACAAGTCTATGGGGCCAGATGGGATCCACCTCAGAGTACTGAGGAAGCGGCAGAGGAGCTCACCAAACCTCTCTCCATCATTTATTAACAGTCCTGGTGAACAGGGAAGGTCCCAGATGACTGCAAGTTCACCAGTGTGACACCCACCTACAAGAAGGCCCAGAAAGAGGATCTGGGGAACTCCAGGCCTCTCAGCCTGACCTCAGTATTGGGAAAAATTATGGAGCAATTCATCTGGAGTGTGCTCACAGGGCAAGTGCAGGACAGCAGGGGATCAGGCCCAGCCAGCACGGGTTCTGGCTTGGCTGGTCCTGCTTGACCAACCTGGTCTTGTTCTATGACCAAGTGACCTGCCCAGTGGGTGAGAGAAAGGCTGTGCACGTTGTCTGCCTGGACTTTAGTAAAAACTTTGACACCACCTCCCACAGCATTCTTCTAGAGAACCTGGCAGCTCATGGCACAGACAGGTGTACTCTTTGCTGGGTGAAAAACTGTCTGCATGGCTGGGCCCAGGGAGCTGTAGTGAGTGGAGTTAAATCCAGTTGGCAGCTGGTACCAGTGCTGTTCCCCAGGGCTCAGTTTTGGGCCCAATCTTGTTCAGTATCTCCATCAAGGATCTAGATGAGGGGATTGAGGGCTTCCTCAGCAACTTTGCAGATGACACCAAGTTGGGTGGGAGTGTTGGTGTGCTTGTGGGTAGGAGGGCTCTGCAGAGGGACCTGGACAGGTTGAACCGATGGGCTGAGGCCAATTGGCTTAATGAGGCCAAGAGCCAGGTCCTGCATTTCAGTCACAAAAACTCCAGGCAGTGCTATAGGCTTGGAAGGCTGGCCAGTGGAAAAGGACCTGGGGGTGTTGGTCAACACCCAGCTGACTATGAGCCAGCAGTGTGCCCAGGTGGCCAAGAAGGCCACCAGCATCCTGGCTTGTTACCAGGAATGGTGTGGCCAGCAGGAGAAGGGCAGTGACTGTGCCCCTGTACATGGCACAGGGGAGGCTGCACCCCAGGAACTGTGTTCAGTTCTGGGTCCCTCACTACAAGAAAGACATTGAGCTGCTGGAGTGAGTTCAGAGAAGGACAGCCAAGCTTCTGAAGGGTCTGGAGAACAAGTCCTGTGAGGAGAGGCTGAGGGAATTGGAATGTTTAGTTTGGAGAAGGCTGAGAGGAGACCTCAGTGCTCTCTACAGGTACCTGAACGTGTGAAAGTGGGTATTGGCCTCTTCCCTCATGTAAATAATGATAGGATCAGAGGAAATGGCCTGAAGCTGCACCAGGGTTGGTTTAGACTAGATATTAGGAAGAATTTCTTTACTGAGAGAGTAGTCAGGCACTGGAACAGGCTGCCCAGGGAGGTGGTGGAGTCACCATCCCTGGAGGTATTTAAAAACCATGCAGATGAGGCACTTCAGTATGTGCTCTAGTCGGCATGGTGATACAGATATTGATAAATATATTTTATTTATTGGGGGGGAATGTTGATAGCTGAACGAGGCAACCCTAGAGGTTTTTTCCAACCATGACAATTCTGTCATCTCTCATACTGTCATGTTGGAGACAGCTACAGATTCCACCTAGGAGCAGTTTCCAGGTTTATTGGTACCCTTTTAGAAGGAGTCTGCATACAAACTCCCAGTTTTGCAATAGGCTTAACAAGGTGGTGTACAAGCAAATGAACACAGCCTGGCAACACAGTCTACATATCTAAGATGTATCACACAACATCAGTTTACAGTGACTTAACTTTAAAAGTCTGGCCAGTAGTATGCCAGGCAGATTATTACAGAGTACTTATTTGTAATTAAGAGATAGGGAAGCAAGATCAGGAATCAGGGACACCAGTATTTAACGCAGTAAACAACTCCTTTTACAAGGGATGTCTTCTCATAAATTATTTCCCTGTGGTTTAAAGCCATGAAACTTTATTACAAGAAATTAGGGGGGTTTACTCCACAGTAATTAACTTGCCTAAAAAGAATAAGCCAATAAGAGACTACTATGCCTTAAACCATCAAAGCTGTATTTGTATACTTGCAACTCTCCGATGTCTTCTACTTTATTACCAACCAAGTGTCACAGATGCAATTATTGTAATATCTGAAACTGTCATAATATTTAATTAGACAACAAGCCAACAAATCAGCACACAATCAGCACCATTTATAAGCAGAAGCTGTGACATGACACACTGATTCAGTGTTCTGGATGTTTCTTAGTTTTCTTTTATAAACACAATTTATACACCACCTGCAAAATTTTTTTCAAATACCCTTCAAGAGGGGGGGCAGCTAAAATGCAGTTCAACCCACTGCAAGGTCACTCTGAAATTAAGTGTTCGAGCACACAGAAGTTGACAAAGGTTTGTGCAAGCCAGTCACACAGTTGTGTACCTTCTCCTTCACTTGACAGTGCTGCAATTCTGACACTAGCAATTCAAATAACTAGTAATCAAATAAATTCCCAATATAGCTACTGAAAAGGCACAAAGCATTTCTTAATCTTCCTGCCATCCTTTATTCAATGTATTTTCTATTTTTTACATATAATAAATTTTTTTTAGACTAGCTGAGGTAATTCTGATTTATGGAGGAGGTATTTAACAAGTATACAAACTTTCCACTATCTCTGCTGCTCAAATGTACTTATCTAGAAACAGTTCCACAATAAAGAATTCTCATTTATAAAAAATGTAACACCGGAAATATGAGAAAATACCATAGAAGAGGCTACAAACAAGTAATTTTTGTTCAATTTGGGCAGAATAGATTCCCTTAGGTGAAAAGAAATTTAATTGAAATTATATGTCTTTCTGTACTTGCAAAATAAATTATATGAACTGTCCAATTCAGAAAAAAATGATTTAATTTAATCAGTCTTGTCTGAACTATGACAATTTTGCTTTTTCAACTTCTGGAAATGCATATCCACTAGGGGAGCTGAACAAGATTTGATGTCTGAAAGGATGGTATGAAGGGGTAACAAATTTAAACAGTTTGGCTCTTCCCAGCTTTTCCCAGAGTTCAGTTGATGCTTAGATTACATGAGTCCAGTCAAACTGAAATTTCCTTACAGATATGAGCCTTCACCTCTGAAAAAAATCCTGACATGGCACTTGTGCCCTGCAAAATTTAGGATCAACAGTGAAAAAAAACGTCCTCTGTATTTCCCAGTGGTTTTCAAGACTGTTGGATATAATGACAGAAGCACAGCAGAAGATCAGGATCAAGAATACAAGAAAAGGTATTGGAATTTTGTTATGCCAGGTGTAAAGCATTCTAACATTATGCTTTAGCTGAAAGCACACAGCATCCAGTTTAACAGTTAAGACAAAATTAACCTGAGATCACTCTTATCCTCTATTACTACACTAAGTATTTAACAGTCTTTAAAAAACCTGAACAATACAAGTCTTTCAATGAGATCATCATGAGGCACTTCCTACAGTCCATATATTTAAGATTTTACAGTGAGCGGCAAAAAGAAACACAGAACAGTGTGTCCCAAGAGCTTCCAATCTTACTGAACACGAGACAATAAAACACTGGGATGAAGGAACAAGAAGAAAAAAAACATTAAGCCAGTAATACAATGCATTCTTCAGCAAAGTAAAGCATGTGGTACACTTGTTCTACAAAGATGATCAGAGTTTTGGAGGACTTCTTTCTATGAAGCCAGGCTGAGACAGTTGATGTTGTTCAGCCTGGAGAAGAGGGTTTCTTGCCTCCAGGAGGACCTCATAGCAGCCTTCCAGTACCTGAAAAGGGGCCTACAGGAAATCTGTGGAGAGACTTTCTACAAGGACCTGGATGAGGAATAACAGTTTTAATATGGAAGAGGGCAGATTTAGATTAGATATTAGGAATAAATTCTTTTGTGTGAAGGTGGTGAGACACTGGAACAGTATTCAAAGGAAGGTTGTGGCTGCCCCCATCCTGGAAGTGCTCAAGGCCAGGTCGGGGGGGCTTGAAGCAACCAGGTCTCGTGTGAGGTGTCCGTGACCATGCAGGGGGGTTGGAACTGGATGATCTTTAAGGTCCCTTCCAACCCAAACCATTTTGTGACGCCAGGATTAACAAGGCAGTAGGACATACAGGAGTGATTCACTTCAGAAAGGTTTAGTGGTCGGAAAGGTGCTTTCGGGGGGATGTCAGGCTGTGAGGCATGGCGGGACCTGAAAAGCCATAACGCACACCGACGGCGACACGTAGCACGTTCCGCAGCTGAACGTGTCGGTGGAAGAAACAAGTGTACTCTATGTCTGACTACTTTTCTGTCAAACACTTGAAACGTAACAGCAAAAACTGTCACAGCAAAAACTGTCACAACAAAATTCGAGCAGAACAACCCAGCGGCTCACTGGTGCTGCCCGTCACTGCTGGGTCAGCAGCCACTGTCCTGCCTCAGCCAAAACCGGCCCGGTACCGACCCCGCTCCCGCAGAGCGCTGAGGGAACGCGCCAGAACAACCCGCAGATTCGACAGATGCGACTCCGCTGCAGCTCCCCCAGGCCCCGCCGACCCCCGCCCCGCCGCGGACACCGTCCCGTGTCCCGGGTGCTCCGCTAGGGCGGCGGCAGCCCCGGACTTTCTGCTCCTCGATGTCAAAGCAAGCCCGGGCCCCACAGCGGCGGCCGCGGGTGGGAAGGAGGGCAAAGCACAGTGCTTGGCCCGAGCCTCATCTCTGCACATACACACTCCCGCCCCCCCCCACACACAGACGCACACCTCCCCGCACACACACACACACGCACGGCGGCGGGCGCTCACCTCCGCTTCGCAGCACGTTGACAGCTCTGGGCGCCGCCATCTTGCCCACGTGAGGTGGGGTCACGTGGCGGTGCGGGGGNCGGGGTGGGAGCGCCCCCTTCCCGCCCCGCCGAGGCGGAGAGCTGCGGGGCAGTGGCAAGAGGCAGGAGACTCGACGGGCTCGGCCGCGGGCCCCGCGGGACGGGGTTTGCAGGCGGCGGCAGCCGGGGCCTGGGCCTGTCCCGCGGGGGATGCTGGCGATCTTCAGGTTGCGGTTCCCCGGAATACCGGTGCGGTGCCCTTGGCTGCACTCGGCGTCCTGCTGGGCGGTACTACGTGCCTGCCAGGCTGGGAGGTCGCCAAGATTTCCGCCAGAGACCGGGCAGAGAGACGGCACTTCACGAAGCGGGACCCTTCTGAGTTGCCATCATACTTTTCCGCGAGTGCTGGAGCTACCTCATCATTTATTAACTCCCCTTTAAAAAGAAAACAAACAACAACAAAAGCAAACAAAAACACAGCAAAGCACAACTTTTTCGTACTTTGTGATTAAAAAGATGACCTGCTCTTATTGAACTGAGTTTTTGCCGTTGTAAAGGCCTCTGCAGAATCTGAAGGATAAAGCTTTGAACCCTGAAACTCAAAAATATTTTTCTAGCTAAAATTGTTTTATCTGGATAGCCAAACTGTATGCATTTAGAAAAGATAGAAAAGAGCACACTGTTCAATAAGTCAGCATCTTTCCAACTGTTTTGTGGTACAGGTATCCCCCTAAAGAAAATCTCACCATCTCACAGTGTTGGTGTGGTAGGTTTCATTTGCAGTCAAATAAAAAAACAGACTTCTAATGTCCACGAAGAATTTTTGTCTTCCACTGTTTTGTTTTCTTGCCTGCTTTTGGCTTGCCTGTATCAATAATTAAACATTTTGAAATTACGTTCTAATGCCTAGTCAGAGCATGGGAAACTTACAGGACATAAATGGAACAGCCTACAGGCAAATTCTAAATCTAGAGGAAACCAAATGAAAGAATGAATGGAAAGCATTAGGGTAGTGGTTGCAAGAGTAGAGGGAAGAAACTAAGATACAGAAGTGAAGTATCCTTTATCTCCTCACACACGTGGACACACACACTGATAACCTGCAGGATGAATAATCAGATTCTCAAATGAGACCTGAGGCTATCTCCGATTTATTTATCTCCTGGTATAACTATTAGTTTTTAACTTCACATGGACACATAATTTAGTTAATAAGAAAAGAGTCAAGGCAGATGGGAATGCTGATGCTATTCTCAATTGTGCTCTGGAAAAAGCCAAAAAATATATTAACTTAAGATTTCTATTTTGCATATTTCTGCTTTGGAGAAGCAAATACCACAAGTTCTCTGATAAAAAAAATGTGCTGTGATCCTCTTAGTGGTCCTATGCAGACATTGCTAGCAAAAGTGCATTACTTGCTTAGCTGCCGTCGTGCAACAGGCAACCTATCATACAGCTTATGTCCAGGCCACATGGTAGTTTAGAGATCAATACAATACCTTGCACTGCCTCAAAAACCCCCCAATCCACTTCTTATAGCGACATTCAGCACCAACTGATATGTTTCATCATTGTTATTCAGTGAGGAGAGAATGATAGGGTTTTCACAGAAGAAAACCAGCTAGAAATAAATGGAGAAATAGCACTGCTCACCTGCCCCTTTACACCTTGTGAGCAGCACTCCAGCTGCTCGCTGGTGAGAGGTGTGCACACTTTGCATCTGCAGGGCAGAAAAACACATTTCCTGACCTCGTTCCTAATTCTGCAACATAGCATGATCTTCTCAGGAGTTTTAATCTCATCCAGCATCATTTTGTCTTATTTTCTCTCAGCAAGGCTTTAGGAATGCGGACACCCAGCCATTGGTTCTGTGACAATGAAATGTCAAACAATCAAACACCATCACACATTATTGCTGCTTGGCACAAGTAACCAGGTGTATGCTGGAGTGGGTGTGCCTGAAGAGAACATCACACCTCACTCACTATGAGTAATTCACCATCTTTTCCTGAATGGTCAGTGAAGGAAAGAAACAAAGAGCTCTAAGGTAGCTTAGTTTCACCTTTCTTTTCTGAGTCAACCTGTATTTCCTACTCAGAGGA
The DNA here is from genome assembly GCA_038090715.1 of Florisuga fusca. NCBI lineage: Eukaryota > Metazoa > Chordata > Aves > Apodiformes > Trochilidae > Florisuga > Florisuga fusca. The sequence goes on along the minus strand of JAAWXA010000031.1, from coordinate 5,455,984 downwards.
GTGAGAGGCCACTGTTAGAGAAAAGCAAGTGAATGCCTGGCTTTTGTCTAGCTGTAAGACCCAAGTTTCATATTGTAACAGCCTGAAGACTAGGTGATGGCATAACAAAATGCAGGAACTGGAGACACCACTAGTTACGCTGCCCATGTCTTTGTAATTACCTTGTCCTGCAGTGTCAGGTTATTTGTCAGTGCTGGTGGTTGGGCTGGACATATCAGAAATCAAGAGGGGTTCAATTGAATTATGATCGATTACATTCCAAGAGAACAACTGTGTAATTTTTCCAGTGTCTGGATTAATCTTAAGCCTAACAGTCATTATTCAGTAGTCTCAAATTTAGGCTTAGATGCAGGTTTCCCCCTTTTACTAAGAAATATAAATAACTAGATAGAGTGTTGTTATGAGCTTTATGCCAGTAAAATGAAAAATATCTCAGAAAAGGAGAGATCGTGACACAGCAAACCTGAAAAATCATACTTTGCCAGTCTCTTCCATACTTCAAGTTCTGTCACCAAGAGGAAATACCTTTTTACTCATGTCTTTTGTTTACAGATCCTCTGAAATTAACATTCAAGATGAAGAGTGATGTCTCAAGCTGCCCTGAACTTCATGTTGAGATGCAGTGGAGAAGTTACTTTTCTTTTAAAACACATGTGTTAATATTCTTCAAGGCGAGTATTTCACACCTTCTTACTTAGGTCTGCTCTGTGCTACCAAAGTCAGCGTGTTCTAAATGTAGAATCTCAACTTTATTCTTCACAAGATACTGCATAAGCTAATATAAATAAATGGTGTGCTAAGGAAGACATAAAGCTAGGCCATTTAAATGCAAGCTTGAAAGCAGTCTGTAACAGTCCACAAAACAACAGAGTTATGCCTTATATATCCAGGAAATCTTATATAGAACGATATAAAAATATGCTTCTAGTTTAAGTATCGCAGCTGGATAGTTTTGGGGTTAGACTTTCCTATCTCAGATTGTCTTAAAAGATTATTTAAATCCACAGCAGTTTTTGCTGATGAGGCTGGTGCTGTTTGGGTCCTGCTCTAATCACAATTAAGTATCCTTTTTCAGCACTGACATTCATCTGATCTAAGGTGAGACAGTTTGGAGTCCTGAACTTGCAAGGTGTGAGCCTTATATCTATAATGGGCTTTGAAGAGCAGGATAATGTCTTTTTCCCCTTTCCCTTTGCTTCTGTAGTCTGGAGATTAAAAATATTTTGAACATGCAAATCTAGAATCTTCTGAGATTAATGATCCTTTTTACACTTGCTTGTACCATTATAGTTCTAAAAGGAAGCTCAAATGGAGTCTGTAGCCTCAATGCCTGTTACTGAAGGCTTTAGTGCAAGGAACAAAGAACCTGAGTAGTTTTGAGTAGAAACGGGTATTTGCATTATTTTTCTTTTTGCATTGTAAAAAGGATTTGAGTGATAGGGAGGCAAGCCCATTCCTACAATTTTCCCTCCACAGATATAAGGCAGTATGATGGCAGGCAGCATGCTTTGCCTGAGCAGAGCTTATATCAGTTTGTATTGCTTTGTGTGACAGCCTTCCTTTTTATAATGGCTGCACTAAATTTTTAGCCTCACAATTCCAAATGCTAACACTAGAGTGGATAATATCCTTTTTAAAGTCAAACATTTTAATAGAGAGAATTTAGGGCTGGACTGAAATCTTTCTGAGCTCTGGAGGAAGAACTAACAGTGTAAAATGGTTGGAAATACTGATGCCAAGAGGGAAAAGTGTTCCCCAGGACTTTTATCTCTTTGTGAAAACTGCAAGATACTTGCTTATGATACAGATTTTAATATTTTACCATGCTGTCTTTTTGTTGGCTTCAAGTCCAAATTATCCTAGCAAGCAATGTTTCACAAAGCAGTAACATTTGAAAACAGTATTTTTCAATTTGAAAGCTCAGATTCCAAACTTTTAGGTGACAGGCTTACGAATGTAACAGGTATTTCTAGCTCAAACAGTTTGATACTGATGAAATCAGGTCAGAACTGACACTGGGAGAAAAGGTAAAATGAATTTCAAGCCTTCTAGTGTCTGCCAGTCATACAGTATGATAAAGGAGAAGCATAAAGAGCAACAAAGTCTCAGTGAGAGACAAAAAGAAATTGAAAAAATGATCTATATAAGCAGACGCAAATCCTTCGTATAGACATTATGGGCTGCTTACCCTCCTGCTGACATTGCAGAGAGAGACAATAGGTCAGTCTTGAATTGCCTAAACTGCCATATAGCAGCTTTGTGTGTTTGTTCATAGGAGGCACAGGCATTTACTGCCTAAGATGCTGCTTCAGCTACTTAAGACCTTTATTCCCCCTACTACAGCAGTTAAAGTGTCCTTCAAATCCTGCAGCTTCAGGTGGCTTGCTTTCTCAGTTCTCAAACTATAGGTATTCATTTGTATTTCTTCAGGTTATTAGTCGTTGAGGTAGAAGCTGTTTCCTAGTATCTGCAGTAGGTAACTTGTGATTCAGAATACATGAGAGGGGAGTTTGACCTAGGTTGCTACACATGTTTTTCAGAGCTAGATTTACCTCTTAGGACAAAATCTTGGTTTAGCACCAGTGACAACAGCTTTGCATAAAATTGTTTCTACCAGTTGAACTAAATTCAGCATTTTAGATACTCCACTGCTGCTGTGACTGGATTTGTAAGCAAGTGATGGAGGAGCAAACCAGCAGCCTCATGCCAGCAGCATCTACAATGATAAAAATCAGATGTATTTAAAAAGCCTATTCTGAAAAGAAAGATTTAACGCATGAAATTCTTAAATGCTGGATGAGTATGTTGTGCAAAGTTTCACTTGACATTTGAGTGAAGTGATTGAAGATTCTGGATTTAATAAAAGTACAGAAAAGAAAGCAAATTAAATCACATAAACCTGTTATTAGTGTTTGCTCTAAATTCCTGTTAGTATGTAGTAAATCAAAAAAAGAACAATTGTAGCTTAAGATAAGAAACCTAGGATAACAGATTATATGTTTCAACAAAAATAGTTTTTATCCAGGATTACTTTAGTGTCATATTGTGCCCAGAGCAGGGGAGGGCTCTAAGAGCATTCAGCTGCAGCTATCCAAGTCCTACACTCCTAACATCTAGAGATAAGAAGTTGCTGCTAAGCCTCAGTATTCATTTGTCAGATCATAAATACACAAAGTAGGATACTCCTAGTACTTAATTGCAATTCTACATAGGCAGCTGCTTGTTTGCACAGGTCCTCTTTCAGCACACGAAAACCAGATGATACTAGTGATAGGTATGCTATTTTCTATCCTACACTGAGAAGACTTTGTTTAAACAGAGTAGGAGATCCCTGTTCTTAAGTATACTAATACTGGAATAGAAACTGGAATTACAAAAAAATTATATTTTCATAAACAGTTTTAATATAACTTGCTGAACAGCTGGAGTTGTTGCTGTGTGTACTTTAGAAAAGAATCCTGCAGCCTGTTTGTAGGTAAACTTTGTAATCCTTTTGAAACCCATGGAGAAAAATACCCAGACTGGCAAGCTGGAAAGCTAAGTGTCTAGTGGCATCCACTGAAACCTGTGTTTAATCAACTTAACCATTAATGCTGGTTCAATCAGACTCACTCCAAACACCTCCTGAACTGGGATATGGTCCCCAGGCAGTAGGGTCAGTAGAACTATCACTGTTCTCTGGCTGTTAACAGAAAAGATTACTGCCTCTTTCTCTCTGCCAAGGGAAAGGATAGTCCAGACACTTCTTAGACCACTTCAGGCAAAGTCAGCAGGGCTAGTTTAATTTGCTGATGAAGGCTGTTTCAGATAATTGGATTAATTAACTGTAATGGATTAGGGAGTACTCACATGGTCTTTCCTGGCAGCAGTGCTGCAGAAGCTGTAATCTGCTGCAGGATGGCAGGACTCAAAGTTTCTACATCTCCAAGAGGCTGTTTATTCATAGCTTTGGTGCCAAGAATTAGCAATAAGATAGTTCCTGTAAACCAGGTCATAAGTTTTACTGTCTACAGGCACATCCCAACAGCTTAAAGTGTTCCCACCCCATACTGGGATGAGAAACACTGCTCAGCCTGACTGCACACTCACCATTAAGGGAAGTAGAGGCACTAGGCCATCTCTTTCAATTAAGTGTCAACATAAACATGAAAAAAAATATTCTGATAGGTAATGAAAAGGTTAATCTGCCTATATCACTGTGTGAGAGAAGTTTAACTATTAATCTAAGGAAAGTGATTTTTTCCTTTTGGCTTACTATTTTTTTTTCATAACCATCCTGCACAATCAGTTGAATATGGCAGCCTTCACCACCTCAAGCATACCTTCCATAACATTTCTCAACCCTTTTGGGACATCTATGGAACTTGGGGGTGACAGCAGACAAATCTCCTTTCTGTTCCCATGTTAGCTACTAGAGGGGTGAAAGGAACAAACGTGCCATACTCCTCTACCCTTTTATCCTCCCCTACACACCAAGGAAAGTAACTTAGGAAAGCAATGTTCAACCTCCCTGAGTGGGCACACAGTTGATTACATAGTAGTTTTTTTCTTGTCAGACCTACAGTTTCTTAAAAGGCTTAAGCTTCTTTGTTCGATTCTTTTTTCAGCTTTAGTTCTCTTGATTATAGGACATGACAAACTGATTTAGAACACATCAGTTCTAAAGTCTGAACTAAAGAAAAAATAGTGTAACTTTTCTTTTGAGGGAGGAAAGGGTATTTAAGAACTAACCTCCAGTCTGAGAAGTAATGGATAGCAGAATAGAGTCAAGGAACTATAGAAAGGCGCTTGGTTCCTGCAGATTTTTGTTTCTGACACTTGTAGAAGTGCTTTCGGAGTCCTTACAAAGTATTGGCTGTTTCCCCAACTGTGAGGTATTTTCATACTGCTCTGATGGAAAAAAAAACAAAAGAAGAAGCTTAAGGCCCTTTAGAGGCTTCAGTAGAATGTGTGTGAGCTTATGGCAGCAGAATCCACTTTCAAGAAAGGGAGAAAGCCTGTTCGCAGGAAGTGTGTCAGCAAGACCTCAGAACCAGCCTTGTAACCTGCTCATCTGACATTAAACTGAAGAGAACACAGGATCCAAGTAGAATCCAACACAGTTCAACAGGATCCAAGTAGAACAGCCCAAGGGGGATCAAGTTAGGAAAAGCTTAAGATGCAATATTTATAATGCTTAATTTATGCATTAACTCGCTCTTAAGATGTCTATTAAGTCTTATGGCAAAACAGAAATGTAGAAAAAATCCAACATACAATTGAAGTGATATCTGAGAATCTACATTGTTTAATCAGCAATTAAGTGCCCCCAAATCTAAAGTACATTTAAAAATCTACAACACAAAAATAGAAAATATTCAAAATGCACAGAAACACAATCCAACTTTAATGTGATTAAAACGTCACATGAGATTTTTTGCAGTTATGTGGCAATTGAGGATGTGCTTTACAACACTGTATAGAAATTCCCAGGTTTCCTGTACAGGCAGGATCCTCATGCTTGTGCCAGTCGTTCTAGGACTCTTCGGTAATCTGAAACCAGTTGTTGGAAGCTCTCTTCTAACTGCTCATGTTGCATGTTTAGGTCTATTTGGTTCAACTGATTCGTCAGCTCTTCTGGTCTTAGACACCTTCTCATCTTGGCAAGTTCTCTCTGCTTTTTCTAAGCAATCAAACAAATGGTAGTTTGAACACAACCAATAATAAATAATATGGGATTTAATTAAATTTATTCAATTTCAGTATCTAGGTCTTTAAGATGACCTTAGTACAAAGAAAACCAGTAACAGTGATTCAAACATCTTTTCTGTGAAAGCCTCATAGCTTCTGTTATGAAATGAACCAGTGAAATGCAATATAATTTCAGGTTTTCCTTAACCCAACAAGTTAGTTCTAATGGTAATTTACTATTCAAGATGTATGGCATGGAAAGCTAGACTGTAGAAGACTGACCAGGATATTTAGTTCTATGCTGACATTAGTCACAATGGTGTTCTATTATGTGGCTGTTCACAGTCAACAATTTTCCCATACTTGACTTACCAAAAATTGTCTCCTGTACACAAAAAAACATTTAACGAGCTGTCACAAATTATTCAAAAGTTACCAGGGATTAGCATTAGCAGGGCTGAAATGCAATAAAGTTATTTACCAAAAGAAATATATTTGTACAGCAAGATGAAGAGCTCCCATTGCTGTTTCACATGGTATTTTTACCTGTTTATAAAACAAGTATTTTGAAGCATTTTTTTCCTTTCCTCAGATACATTTTTATACAGCTGATACTTGTTGCTGAACTGCTCAGTTCCTTACTTTCCATTAAAGCAGCACAGCAGTGGAGTTTATAGCAAAAGGGATGACATGAAGAACAAAGACATGATCAAGGAGACATGTCTAGCAGCAGTCCACTAATAAGCAGAATTCTTCAGAAATGGAGAAGCCACTATAAAACTAAAATTTCAAACTGACCCTCTTTGAACTACCTGATGCTCTGTTCACTAAGACAGCAAATCTTTTATTTCCTTTATTAGTTGTACTTCTATAGAAAGAAACATAGCTGGCTGTATCTTTTACTCTAACCTAGTGGTGCCATAAATATATAAAAATCTCAGTATTTTGTGCAACAGCCTCCTTGTTACTGTGAACAGTCCAAGGGAAACAGATGTATTACAAGTTTTTTCCTCTAGAGTTTCTGCATACAGTTTTACTTCTGGTACTGTTAGTCAGAAAATAGCTGCAAGATGCAATACCATTTTTAGTCAATTAAGGTAGCAGTAATTTAAAATTATTCTACACCTGTAGAAATGAAGCTATTAAGTGCTTTATATAAAAACATGATACCAGCATTAGAGCATGCAGTAATATTCCCCATTCTTTTATTACAAATTGCTTCTTTCCTTCCTCCAAATATATATATATAACATAATATAGTAATATATAATATGTAATTATATATATATATATATAGCTTAACTGCAGCTGTGACAAGTTTTTGAAAACCACAGCATGGCTAAAGCTTATTGTTTAAAAGAAGTGTGTGAGTAAGCTGTTCACTAGGTAGAACTACTATAAACAAGATGGTTGCACTTCAGAATACGAAACTTAAAATCAGGGAAAGGGTGCTGGTTGCTTTAAGGATTCTTTTGAATCCTCACTGAAATACCTGAAAAATGCAATATTTTGAAGCAGCAAGATTGCATATCTAGCAATACAAACCCCATTAACTATTAATGCATTTATTGTATGCAAAGACTGAAGTGGAAACAACTGCTAGAAACACTAGAATTGAAGGTGCTTAGGACTAAGTTTGGTTTTATCCCACAGGACTTCAGTGCTGAGTGCATTAATATAAACCATTTAACAGTCCTGTTAGCTGAGAAATCATGGCCTTATTTGTAGTGGCCACTGAGTGAAATTTAGCAAATGAGATAAGACATTCATGAAAGAGAAGAGAAAATTTTTGACTGAGGTCCTGCCATTCAGCATGACATGGTGTTATCTGCAGATCAGGCAAGTATTTTACACAGTGCTGGGTATTTCTGCTAGCAGCCCCTCTAAGTCTAACAAGAATACAGTCAAAGCTTTACTGTTTTGGTGTAAGATGGTAAGTGCTGATTTAGGAAGGCTTGTAAACTAATTAAGGTTCTTCTCATACTTTATGAAACTTTACAAAGAGGGTTTCAGTTTGCTTAGCAAGTACTTAATTGAAGAGAGTATGCAAACTATATCAATAAACCTAGAATAATCTGCAGTCTGTTAGCTCTTAATATGATGAGTGATGCCATGAGTAACTAGGATTTTTTTTTAAAAATCTGTATCTCAAAGGATCAGCTTATGCAACTGAAGCATATGCAACTGAGAAGCATACTGAACAGGAAATAAGAACTTAGTACTAAGTTTAGTACTTGAGTGAAACTTCACTGCTGAAATAATTTTATATTCCTTTTGCTTAGAGTTCTGAGTTGACATGGCTCAATTAGTTCCAGCAAGCTATTTTGTTGAGACCCAGCTAACAAGTGGAACAACAATCTCAACTGTACATCATCTGCAGTCTAAACTTGCAGCATTTACCTCTCCAAATTTTTTACTTGTCTGTTTAAGGTATTTTAACCTTTTCAAGAAATTGACATTTTTTTTCTCATCAAGCCTAGTTGGGCATAATGCCTCTTGCAGATAGAGAACTTAGTAGTAACTTCCTGCTGCAACTGGGCAGGAAACATTCAGCAGCCAAACACAGGATCTTCAGCACTGCTATACGTGTACGTTCGCTTCTTCAGCATCTGTATGTCTGTATGTCAGTTGAACACTGCATAACTAATAGTATTTGATTGGCAACATAATTGGCATCAACTACATTTATGGAAATGAAAGTAAAATCAAGTGTAATTAGCTTTGAAATAATAATATTAAAGTCATATACACCTTATAGGGGCCAATCAGTCTTCTCTTAACATCCAACCGATAGCTTCTGGACTGTTCTGCATCACCCATATCTGTTGCACGCAATCTGAGAATTTCATAAACTCTTCTTGTGTGTTGCTAATAAACAAAGAAGAATAAGAAAAGCATACCTAAATAAAGAGGTCACTCAGTACAACTCAAAGTGAACAAATACTGAAATAGTTATTAGAAGACAGAGCCATGAGCAAAGCCTCTGTCAAATTTATCCATCTCATGTTAAATTGATAAAGTCTTGTCTTTCCTTCAAAACCATTTTCTTATATACAGCCAGTGTCTCATCTCTCAAAGTGTTGCACCAGCTGTAGAGGTGCTTCAAGGACCTGCTGTAAATGAGCAAAGTTCAGAAGCCAGAGCCAAAATGTAGTTCAAAGAACTGAAGCATTAGACATGGTGACACTGATCGATACTTTACTAAACATTATTTACTTTGATAATTTGAATGTTCTTCATATACCTACTATCCCTCAGAAGGCCTCCTGCAAGTTCTAAATAGAAGAACGAAACAAAAATATTAAAGGTATTCTGTTTAGGGAAAAAAAAAAAAGAGAGGATCAATAAATGGAAAAACTGAAGCACTTTTGGAACCAGGTGTTGCTGGTATAGTATCTGGGAAGGAAAACCAAACCAAAACAAACCCAAACAAACAAAAAAGCAAACAAGAAACCCCAAAAAACAGAACCAACCAAAAAAACCATTGCTATTACTATTAACTATTGCATCTATACAAAAACAGAATTTAAGATGAAATATTCCTTTGCTGAGAAACAGAACAAAAATAAGTGTTTGCTACAGTAGCAGATCTTTAGGTACTGCTTAAAGAAACCAAACCTAACATCTTTTCAGGTTTAAGGTATCAGACAAAAGGCTGCAGATGTAGCTTCCTTATACAAGCCATAGCATTTTCATGAACATATTTTAATACGGCTTCACATCTCTCTCTCAAGCCAAGTTTTCATTAAACTGAATTAAAATACATTTTTAATTAAGCAACTCTGCTGTTTCACTACCATACTCGCTAATGAGTTTAATCACCTACTGCAGCGATTACAAGCAAATTTAAGTGTTCAACTTAACTATTTAGTTCTCCAAGTGTTCAGAGCTGCCTTAGTAGCAGTTCTTTGCTACTTGAGTGTACTGCATTCCAAAACCAACATTGTTATTTGTATAACTAGACTTTAAAGAAATGGAAAGCATGTCAAAATCTATTACATCAACAGAGCTAGTAGGTAAAAAAACCCCCAAAACATCTCTATGAACAGAAGCTAGTATCTCTGTTCCAGATGAATACTAACAATCTGTTAAAACCAACAATAATGTTTAGATTCCAAATCTCTACCTCTATGCTTAAATGGTTATTGTACTAGTTGGATAAGAATATGACTGACTACGTCTGTTCTGATTTAATACCTTATTTATTTTCAGTTTTTGCTGAGCTTCCATCACCATTTCTTGACTGAAACCTTGCATTAACTTTCCTGGGGAAAAGCAAAGCAAATCTTGACAAAGCTTTACAAGAACAAAGTCTCTTAGCTTCACATAGTTTTCAGATGGATCTTCAGCTAGAAAGATAAAAAAAGCAGGTACTTAATAAACATTTTCTTTTCCTTATTGCTGGTATGTAATTCCAAATAATTACACACAAAAAAGCAGATACAGTATTCTTCAGTACATAAACAACTGTGCTTACTTCTAAGTACTGCTCTCAAAGTTTTATGTCTCACAATAGACATATAGGATCTTGCAGGAAAACCTTTAATATTTTGTGTATGCAGCACTGCATAGTATTATATAAGCATTTCTAAGAGACTGATAATACACCTGTCTAATCCAATTTAACTCCTTGGGAAAATTAAATTACTCTAAGTATGAACTCTTCCTTGCATGTTCCATCTATTCTATATTTAACAGGGTGGTAGAATAACTAGAATGCTATGTAAGAAAAAGACTGGAGAAACTATCCTACTGTACACAACAAAACTAGCCAAAGACATGTATTGACTTGCAGTCTTTGTCAGGATGAAGGACAGGGAAAGGTACAACAACCCAAGGACAAACTTATCCAAAATTAAAAGGCTGGAAGGACCTTATCAGAAGCCAATCACAACTTCAAGTTACTTCCAGTTTGCTTAAAATGGCAGCATGACTATCTGAACTGCTCCTTTAGGAAACACAAAGTTGAGAACTCCTTGGTGATCAACATGGTCCCATAAGAAACTTTGTTTCCACTTTATGAACTATGCAAAGTGAAACTGCTTACAACATTGTGACATTTTTTTCTTTCTTGCTCAGTTGCTTAGACAGGCTTACCACAGGTAAGTAGCAGGGAGGTGTTCCCTCCCAACACTCCATTTCTGTGGACTAGAACTGTGGAATTTACATCTTAACATCTTATATCTCTGCTGTGTTTTAATTTAGTTTTAAGGACCACTGTAAATAGTGGACCACAGAGAATTTGTAAATTTGCAGCTTAAGGATGATCAAAAGCTACTAAGTTACCAAGAAGAAGGACTGGGATAGAGGGTTAGGCACTGCATACACAGCACTGCACAGACAGCAATTTGTGTTTTTTGGTTGTAGAATGCTTGCACATGATCGGCCCATTGGAGTATGGCAAGTCTTATAGCACTTATTCTGCAAAACAGATTGGAGAAGCTGTACTAAAAAGTTAATCTATTCCATTCCTTTCTGCTCAGTTAAAAGAGAGACAGGGCAGTTTCTGTACATTCAGTACTATCAGCACTAATTTCACATGTCAGTTAGAACAACAAGTTATAACTGGAACAAAATATTTGTTGTAAAAAAACCCAAACAAACCCTTTGAAGTTAAGGCGTTATCTCCTTCAAAGAGGTTAAAATAGATTTTCCTCTCTTCAGGAAAGTTAAAGGCTTTACTTCACAATTTTAGACACTACCACATATCCTGTCCAACCTGATTTTGCCCTCAAAAAGGACAGTATTTTTGTAAAAGCTTTAATTTCCATAACTTGGGTGCCATGTAGAATATTGCAAGCACTGAGCCATGAACATGTTGCATGATTTATGTACTACCATGTTGAGATTTTGCTTATCCTCAGCTATAAAAGCCATGTGAAGTTTTGCATTGCTAGAATGAAAAAAGTAAATGTATGATGCACATGATTTCCTGCTGCATAAACAAAGTTACACTCCCTTAGGTTGCCATGAAGGGGATTAAAATTATAAGGTGAATTGTGTCATTAGAATTATTCTGCATCAATGTGTTAGGAAAGCAAGTGTTCTATGGCATTCTAATTAGAATGGGGAGTGAGGGGAGTATTTCTAACTAAGAGGAGATCTGAGGCAGCACCTAGAACTGAATGGTCAAGTCATATGTGTGAGCTACATTTCTTCCTATATTGCTGAAACCACAGGACAGATGTCATGTTTGTAGCCATTTTTAGTGTTGTATTTTTTATGCACATACACCTTTTCTCCCTCTGCCATTTCCTTAATTTTTAGGTTTTGGTGCACACAACTCTAATATTTTAGGTGCCTTCAGCCAGCATGCTCCTGGAGCACAAACTCCCTACAGATTTTTACCATCTCTAAAATTTTGGCTTGCACACTAATATTAACATCCTATTTTAGTCTGTCATGTCCAATTTTAAATTCTGGCTAGTAGGAGTAAGTTGAACAAGGTATCTGACAAAGCTTGATCTCTTGGCAAACTCAGCTGTGTACCTCACAATAAAATGTCTAATTAGCTGGTAATCCGTTCATGCTAGGGACTGAATTTTCCTGGTGTGCTGTTCTCTAAGTAAAGGATTTAAGGAGTTACATTATATACAGTTCTTCTGTACACCAGGGTACTATTAATCCTGAACTGAGCTGAAGCTCAGTTTTCAAAAAGCCATTTAATTCTGACAAATGAACATGAAAGTTAGTTTGCAGGGTACCAACTTGCAAATGCTAAGAAGTTGCTTATTGAACAGGTGAACTAAGTTGAAGATGTAACACAAACCTGTTATATCAAGTACAGTAGGAGAAGACATGTAGTATCTATGAACTGTTTCAAGCAGCTGAGCACCATGGCCTTCTCCTTGGAATGGTGGCAATATCAGCATCTGGCTACAGACAAAGGCATGTATTTTCAGATCAAATGCATGCATTTGCAAACATTATGATGTAAAGGTTTCAAAACGAAATGGTATTTGATTTTAGATTAAAGTACGTGTGCAATCTTAGAATACAATTTTTAACAGTCTTAAAATTGCTAAATATTCAAAACTTGTTTGATATTCCCTCCGCTTCAAGAAGGGAACAATGAAATAAATCAGTGCATAGCCAGCTAATAATGGGGATTTTTTTAAACAAATCAACACCATTATAAACAAGTATTGGGAACTTCAGCAGTTCCCTCTTCTGAAATAAAAGGCAAGGCACGAGTTACGCCGCCAATTACCTTACACGTGGCCGGGTTTTGTCTGGGTACACATAGTAATTATAGACTGTCATGTAGCCTACGGTCGCAAAGAGCGTAGCTCCATCCTTATTATACTTCTCAAATCTGCAGATAAAACAGAAAGCCAAGCAGGTCAATTACAGTCGCGCTCCCATGCAGTGTCCATTTTCTTTTCCATTCTCCAACTGAATTTTCAGTGTCAGCAAGCTACTCTGTGAGGGCCCAATGGGTACACCTGCTATGTTCTGAATGTACAATTCACTTAATTGGTGTGCAGCAACTTGGATAAATCGGGCCTCTTTACAGCACTTCAGTGCACTTGCCTATTATAAAGATGAATAGGTGGCAAGTAAAAGAAAACACAGGCAAAGCTCATTTTACTGTTTAAGCCTACATTCAGGGCTCTAACGGACAACAGCATTTAATTCAGCTCTATTCTCAAGCTTTCCCAAAGCATAATGGAGGAAAACTCAAGCCTCATAAACAATGGTTTTTCTTTCCTGGGAAAAATATCATTATACTGCTCCAATAATTGGCCAGCCACAATTAAAATGCAGGCTTTGTGGAGGTAATAAGGTCCACTGTTGCTTTAGAACTGTACTTACACTAGAAAGTAGTTCCATCTTTCATCATCTACATCAATAAAGCTAGCAGTTTCAATAAACCACATCAAGAACGTCTGAAGCCTTTCATGATATTCTCGAAAGCCTGGACATGTCATGTCAGCCTAGGGAAAAAGCCAGGAGAAGTCAGGTGAAACTCCTCACAGATGTAAGAGGAAAAAACATGCAAACCTAATTATATTCTCCAATACCAAAAGGAGTGTTTATAATTATCAATAAACTGGTAAAAGGGTAGTATTTACATATTACAGTTGAAACACTACTGGAGGTGCCACACTGCAAAGTTAAAGTTAATTTTGTTGTTCAAAAGCAACAGTTTAACTTATTTGTCATACCTTGTATATCTGATATGTTATATCTTCACCAGCTTCCTCATTATGGACAGAATATGTGTGCAGCAGCATTCCAAAGGGCTTGAAATTGACCTCCTTCTCCAGCAGAGACACAAAGTCATCTGTGTTTGTGCAAAAACCTGGAGGAATTATTTCTCTAATCTTACTTTCAACATCATCTGCCTGGGGATGAAAAAAGAGGGCAGGATCAGTGAAAGATTAAAACAAGACAGCACTTATGTCACTATTGTGCTATAAGAAATTAATATGAGAGAGATGCTTTTGCCTAATGGTAATTAAACAAAAAAATAAAGGAGAAAAAAAAAAAAAAGGCAAAAACCAATCTTCCCTATCTTTCACTAGTGACCTCTTATGAAGTAAAGGAGCTGCAATGACAAGATCCAGAAAGATCACTATCCCCACTGAAAGTATCAAAAAGCTCACAAGTACAGTATAAGTTCATTAGTGTTTTTATGTTTAGACATCATGACATTTGTCCAAGTAAAAGCCAAGAGTGTTGGTTCTGAAAGTGAGGCATACTCAGAATCTAAGACTTTTCATCCAGCAATTCCCCAAGATTATTCCACACAAGCCTTGTGGAACTTGGGTTCCCAAACAAGCAGCTCACAAGAGGCATAAGGTGATGCAGAACTAAGTGGAGGGAAAGGAACAAAGGCAAAAAAATGTTATGTCCCAAACAGGACAGCGACAACTATATACTCTTGCATTCTTAAGTCTCTCTCCTTGATATGTCCATTTGTAGGGATCAGCTGAAAAACATACTACAAACTCAGAAGACAACACCCCACATTCTAATACAAGAACATTTTGAAAATAAGACTTGATATAAAATAATATATAACTTTAGGATACTGTCAGGAAATCTGACCTGTAGTCTAATATACTGGGGAAGAACAAATATTCTAAAACCCAAATTAAATTTGGGTATTAAAATTAGTCTTTTCAGATAACCGAAGTTAGAGACTATCAGCTGAGCAGACTTCATAATCCTTTTCAGACCCCAAAAAGACCACTTGATTGAATACATTTACTACTTCTTTTTAACCATGAATATTTGATGAAGTTTCACAATAACGTATTACTGCTTCTCACCAGGCAATAAAACTTAATGAATTGGTCTCAACTTAACAAAACCGTACTCCTCAATACAAGCCCTAAAAGCCTGACATTACATTCAACAAAATGAGCTTACATTCAATTCAAACTTTCCTCTGGACAATGAATCCAGGTTTTTACTTAATGGAGTTTGCCGTGAGTTCAGCTGTAATGTTTGTATTGTATCTATTTCCACAAGGACTGACACAAGAACACTTTGTGTTAACTTACTAAGCAGCTCTTTCACACCGTTTACATGCATGATGGGTATTAGTTCAAAACCAAGACCCTTGCTACTTAGCATTCAAAACAGGGAAATTAAGATGCTTAGAACAAAATACACTACAAAAGGCTAATACAACATGCTACTAATTCCTGTCCTTTCAACCACAGTCCCTTAAGTAGAAGCAATGCACCTGCAAATGAATAGCACTTTATCATTCAGTTACATTTTTAGTGTAGAGAAAGATGGATGTAGTTCAGCACAAACAAGTTTTATTCTTAATGGTTTGGTACTACCAACATTTATATTTATATTTGTAGAGAGAGCAATTAAGCAGTTAAAATATAGCTCTACAATACTTGGTGTAAGAACCCAGTTAAACTGCATGCAATCTTTACATCCATTTCATTCTCAAAACAAAGATGATGTATTTATTGGAACCTCTGATATTTTTCTTAAAAGCAATAGTAGTTAAACTTTTTCTTAACACTTACTGATTTAAGTCCACTACATGAAATCTGCCATTTTTTTCAGAATCAATGAATTACATAAAGAAGTATTTGTATGGAATGCATTTTAGAAATGCTTTTCCCCCTTCCCAAACTGTCCAAGTGCATTGTTTAAATAGAACTTAATTCTGCACTGCTGACAAAGCTAGAGGAAACTACAAGTAAGAATCTATAGCAACTTTTATTTTCTATCTGAAAAAGGCATGTAAAAATAAGAAAGCATCAGTTCTTCATCAGAAAGCATCAGTACTTCAAAGCATCAGTTCATTAACTCAGACTATGTGGAATATAATTAATGCTTATATAATCTTACTGTGTAGTCAGTATGTAACTTTTCTCCCCTCACATCTGAAAATTTCCTCATTAGGAAGATAAACTTTCACCTGCTGAAAGCACACATCATAAATGCATCCCTGGCGATCACCACAGAAAAAAATACCTTGTTTTCCATAACATAGAAATAATTAAATCATGACAACAGAGGCTTAGCAATTAAAGATCTTTCTTAGTTCTATATGACTACTGCAGATTTTCACCTACTGCCTCCCAAAATTTCTCTCCCCTTGAAACAGAGCCCGACATAATCAAAGACAATATATTCTTCTGTTACTTTTAGGGTTAATAAGATCTCCCTTTCCTACAGTGGAAATCCCAGAATCCTCAGATGAGTGATGGCCTAAGTTTAAGTGATCCAGTTTTCAGTTACTAAGTCCTGGAATACTGGAATCTTGAAATAATCAACAGCATACAGATAATTTGTTTCATTAATACCCATACTTTTTAATGGAAACATTAATTACTTAGTAAGCATTTTCCCAACACTTCCCTCTGAGATGTTTGCAGTCCAAAGAGCTACCAAAATTTGTTTACTGCCCTTCCCTTATGTATTTTTTTTATATTGGCTAGAGATTCCCTTCTTTTATCAGAGCAAGGCACTCATATCTCACCAACTGGCATGGATGAACACAATGACACAAGTTTCTGTTCAACAAAACAATCCAGTTGACTACTGCAGGAGTGCTGAAAACAGGCAAAGACACTTAAAATGAAGTATGCAAAAAATTGAATGCAGCCAGGCAGGAGTTGGTGAATTTAGTCCATGGAAGTACTACTTGCAATGTACTGCCTCAATCAGAGTCATGTGAAGTAATGAAGGAAATTCAGGAGGAAATTCTTTACTATGAGGGTGGTAAGGCACTGGCACAGCCTGCCCAGGGATGATGTGGCTGCCCCCTCCCTGGACGTGTCAAGGCCAGGTTGCACAGGGCCTTGAGCAACCTGGCCCAGTGGGAGGTGTCCCTGCCCATGCAGGGGGGTTGGAACTACATGATCTTTAAGGTCCCTTCCAACCCAAGCCATTCTGTGGTTCTGTGATGGGGAATTTGGTACAGCTTGTAACTAAACTTCTTTTGTAGTAGGACAAAAGGCTTGTGTCTTTTTGTACAATTCAACTCTGGATAATTTTAAAATAGCGATTACTCTTGTACTAACAGGAAGTTATAACATTTGCATACTGTGTACATACTGTTTCAAAGCAACTTAAAATAATTATAGCAACATCTTTGAAAGCTGAATTTCTCTAGCAACTATATTTATTACTTCCAGTGGGAAGCAACAGTGATCAATAGTATTACTTAAAGTATGCCCAAAATGAGAATTATACTTTTTAGTTTACTTTTACATAAAGCAAATGTATTAAATGAGCTACAAAGTAAGAGGTTCCTTCCAACCCAAATTATTCTACAATTCTATAAATAGATATATTTACTGTTTGAGAAGTTAGTGAAATACTTTTCCCCACCCCATCATAAAATGTAGAAAAAAAGGAAGATACTAGAACAGCTGCAAATCTCTAAGCAGGAATTTGAAGGTCAATGCTATTTATATTTACACTAGAGGAAGGCTCTCTCTTCAGGTATTTGAAACAATGAAGTCCACCCAAGGGATAAGTTCTGCCTTTTTTCACGAAATGAAGTGTCAACTTGTGTTCAGAACATAATCATACTTTGCTGAGCCTTTCCTACCATCATAGTTTAGATGCATCTTCAGTGAGATATTAAGATGCAAAAACATGACTGTCATTTTGGCTCTTGACATTTCAGGAACTTATCTTTTACCTCATGTTTGAAAACATCTTGGGGGTGGGGAGAGAAGTGGTATTGGGGCCAATATTTCTGTCAGTTCCTAGCAGAGATTGTAGCAGCTGCTTTAGCAATAATGGAACCAAACTCAATATCACAGAATATAACACCCTGCTGTTGAACAGGCTTGTGGGAGTATTCAAATACAAAATACTAACATGTAAATAATGTTACGGAGCATTAAATCAGATGTCAGATAAATCCTTTATAGTGGAGTAAATGGATTGCCTTATTCTCACAGAGAGCTAGCACAGAAAGACTCAATCATCCAGGAATTGTAGAAGTGATAACAGACTGGCCAGAAGCATTAAACCAAACTTCTCACTTGTAACCATTAATGTTAAAGGCAAAGACTGTGAATAGATAGCGTTTAAGAATGGACAGCAAAGACTATGTGACATGTGTGGTAGTTACTCCACATCTTACATGATTATCCTGAATGAGCAGAGATCAGCAACCAAACAGTTAACTTAGAAAAGTAAATGTTAATATGCATTTAAATTAGCATCCTGCTGTAAAGACAGCGTGTGTTTTAATCTCTGAAAATACATTCATATCTTAAGGTGGTAACAAACAAACGCAAAACAAGATTATGACAACCTTACACTTTTTCCTACTGAAGTTTATATACAGCCATATGAGTAGACTATTTGTATGTAGTGTTAGTAATACCAAGGGGAGCACAGGGTAAGCTACCACATTCTTCTGATTCAAAACCTGTAAATCCTCTGTAAAGTGAGGAAACATTTTTTCTTTATTTTGTCCCTATTTCTGTACCTTAATCAATTAGAAGACCAATTCAGGATAGAAAATAGGCTTGAAATAAGCAAGAACTGTGAGCAGTCAGAGACTCGAAGAGTGTGCTTAGGACAAGACAGAAGTTGTTTTTCTTGCTCGTACCTACAGAAAAGTGGTTTTGCCATTTCTAAAGAAAATAGAGTAAAAAGGTGCAATAGCATGGATTACTGTTGTGACAGGATTAAAAAATTACATTGGTGAAAAGTTAGATTATTTGATTTTAACATGATTACTATCCTGCAAACAGTACTTTTCCTCATTTCTTAAAACCTTCTAAGGATTGAGGAGTGTGACCTTTCACTCCCAAGATATGCTGCCCTAGCTTCAAAAGTATTTCAGACATGTCCACGCACTAAGCTTGTTGAACTAAGTATAGTCTAACAGAACTTCACAACAAGGAAGGGCAAATCTTTACAATTTTTTTTTCCTTTACAATAGGCCTTTAAATAAATTTAAATAAATTCCAATTAATTTGAAATTAAGAACTTAAAATACAGTTTGAACTCAAAGATGTTTAGTTTTTTTAAAAAAGCTTTTCTCTGACAGTAATTTGAAGCCAGTGCAAATATGCAGCCATTACACAATGTGTTCTGAAGACTCATCAATAATTGTATCAATAGTTGCTTTGGAAAGGAACCAACTCATTTTTTTTTTCTTGCACTTCTTAATGCATCAAAGAAAACTCTGGAAAACTGACTTTTTCTAAGTAACTGTACAGGTACTTAAACAAGTATTTAACAATTAAAACTATCATTAAGAAGGTATTTTGCTCTACTTCTAAGACCCAAACACCTTTCTTCAGTCAGCTGAAAGGCTGATCAGGTTAGCTTTTGTGGGATTATCTCAAAAATATTCTGAGAACATGTAGGCAGGAGGAGAAAAAAAGCTTTTCTACACGTATTTTCTACAAGCTTAGAAAACCTGTAGGTAAAAAGAAAAAAAATGAAACAAACATCCTGCAGGTAATTCTATCTTCTGCGTTACTTTTTCTCCACATTTGGCATTTGGAGACACAGTCAAGTATCCTACCTCATGAAGAAACCTCCTTTTTCTTCTTAGTGAATTTTCTCCAATATTAAAACCCACCAATGCTAGTCCTCGTCCTGGAGACAGTTAACATGAAAACACAGACCTGCTAACTTGTGGGTTTTTTTGTGGAACTGGCCATATCTGACTGTACTGTTTGACACGATTTTGATGGCACTGCAGTCAAAGGAGGAACAATGGGAAAACATACAAAGTAAGCTCAAAGCTTTTTTCCAGTTAGTAACTAAGGAAGCTTTGTTTCCCTTCATGTAAACCACATTTGGGTGGGCAAATACTAAACCTAGAATTCTTGTCCCAGGTAAATCTTCTTAATATTTTAAGGTCTGGTTCTGCCTTTACCTCCACACAGTCAAACTTCTCATTAACTTTAGATGTGTATTCAATGCGGAAGAGCGTTGACAGGTTACCGGCGATATAGTACAAGAGGATCTTCAGTCCCTTGTAGCCAAAAGCCACTTCACTGAGGAAGGAGAAAAGAATAATTAGGAACTCTATGCACAGCAGAACATGCTCACCACAGAGCTTTCATTTAATATGCTTTGAAGCTGATACCATCTTTCCCAGTGATGAAAGCTTCTTACTAGGAAAAGGGAATCAAACTGGATGTGTGCTGTCTAGGCAGAATAATGCCCAGCGCTATTTCTACCGGTTAGTTTGCTCCTCTAGTGGAGAAAGAGAAGATGTTCCTGAACTCAGTAAGGCAGTCTGTGCCCTTAACATAACAGCACAAGAAAGATTACCTGAACAAGCTAAAACTGCATTTGTTTTCCAGTGTCTTAAACTCCTTACTATTTATTTACATTAATTGATAAAAAAATTGCTTTGCACTGTTGTACACCAACTTGGAATACAGTACTTCCATTTACACTGTATAACACAGATACAAAGCCAGTAGCAATAACTGGGTTTGGTGGACAGTTTCTAGTTATCCAATCTAACTAAAAGCAAGTAAATGTAAAAAAAAACCCATGCATGCAATACAAAAGCCTTTTTTTACACTTGGAATATATAAATTGCCTAAACATAAACACTATAGTGTTTTCAAGTGTAGAAAATTTCTTTTTAGGAAAAAGCTGAACTGCAAAAATACACAACCTGTTTCTTTGTAAATGTTATTTTTTAAAAAAATCATTTTACTGCATAGTTTTGGGTTTTTTTTTCCTTCCATGGTAGCACATTTAATAATTTAAAATTTGAAGTGCAAGTGCCAGAACAAGAATTTCCTTGCTAGTTATTCTAACAGATTGGAGAGTTCTCTTATTACTAAAAGCATAAATATGGTCAGTGATAGATACAGCAGATGTGCATTAGTGTAATAATTTTATCACAATTAATATAGGTAGTTCTTTCTAACTGGAGTACTTCAAATGCTTTTCAAAAGAACTGGAAATTAAAACAACTCAACTACCTTGAGAAATCCAGGTACATGCCCATGGATTTTTTAAAGAGGGTTTTGTTTTGGTTTTTTAAACTGCGGACAGATTGTTGAGAATCCCTCTACTGAAAATATTAAATGATGCCTTAAGACCAGGGACAAAGTGGTTAACTTTCCTCCAGTATTAATGGAGAACAGCACACTTGAAAAAAAGACAGAAACAAAGCTTTTCTATAGTTTCTGTATCACTGCATGTCTACCTGATTACAAGTGTACATATATATGCTGAATTCAATACAGTTAACATTCAGTGACCTGGAACAGCCAGCTAAACCAGTGTGCCAAAACCAGCACATCCAAAAATCCCATGTAAGAATAAAAATAAGTTGATACTGTGTTGCTTGACATTGGGATTTTTGGTACATGTTACTGTGAATGTCATTAATAAGAACTGGTAATTCTTTCCTAATCTTAGCAAAATGTAATAAGTGCAACACCCACTTAACCAAGTAATTCTGTCTGCTAAGTCAGATATTTCATTCCCTAATAATCTACCTTAAAAACAGCATATTGAATGACTACAGCCTCAAACTCTACAAGCTAGGCACCAAAGCCACTTTTTAACTTTATAGTTGTACACACAGTCATAAAACTGAAGTATTGCTGCATCATTTAAAAAAATCTTAGTATAGCAGGATTTCTTGGTTTTAAACAATTTGCAAGCAACTTTCCTTTTCCAGACCTACTAATTTGGTTCTGGAGACTGTAACTTTTTACCAGGTAAGTTTGGACCAGATGATCCTTGAGGTCCCTTTCAACTTGGTATTCTATGGTAACTTACTCATCTCCAAAGACTTGGTGGCTGTACTCTGGATTAAATGTGGTGTTGTCATCCTCCAAATCCTCAGGAAAGCGAACTGAAAAACAAAAAAACAAAACAAAAGATGACCTTGACCAAGTCAGCAGCTTCCATTTGCTTATCTACAGAGACAGATAAGCAAGATGAGATAGATTAGATATTCAGGCATTCTTCTGCTAATCACAACTTCAATTACAAACTTAACTACATTGGGCTGGCATTCAAAGGCAACAGCCATCTTGACATCTTGATCTGAGGAAATAAAATCATTAAGATGAATAAAACAAACCAACACAGATGTATATGCACATATATTTCATACATATGTCCTGAATGTTACTGTCTTTAACTTCCTCTTTAACCCTGAGGACAGCACCCAGCTGGATACTCCCGGATTAAGCCAGACCAGTGATGCTGTCAGTGCTGCCTTCTCACTGACATTCTTCTGCTTCATGCAGGTGGGAACACTTCACTGTAGGGGTTTTCAGAGTGGTGAATGGAAAGAAATGTTTATGTGCATTTATGTTCACATCAAAGTTTTGGAGAATTAGCACTGACACACAAAAAACAGCTGCACCAATACTATACTGGTACTTCTACCAATATTACCAAAATAATTACTGGTTTATTTCCCCCCTGACTTGCTACTTTTCCTCAAAGTCTAGTAATAAACAAGGTATTCTCTGGTGAAGTAAAAATAACTGCTATCTTGGCATCTACTCAAACTCAGTAACTTACCAAACAAGCATTTTATTCATCCTTATGGAGTTACAGCAGTTGCTCCACAGCAATTGTGATAGGAGCTCTGGAGCTCTTCCACCATAAAATGGTATATGATTCATGGATGAAATCAAGAGATTAAGGTAGGATTTTCTAGAGAAAATTTTTGAAAACTGAGAAAATTCTTTCACAAATATCCTCTCTGTATTTTCAGTTTAAAACATTACCTAAAATTGGAAGGGACTTAAGAATTAACTTCGACACTGAAGTGATAGTTCAGCCACATAAAGGCAGAAGTAACTCAAGACAACCTTTAAACCTTTCTAATGCTGAATGAGTTAATATTGCATGCAGTGTTGCAGGAGTTAATAGTGCTATTAAAACTTTTTTTAAAAGCCTGTGGAATAGAAAACAACAGCTTCATTGCTGCTTTACTCAAGTGAAAACAGAGATGAAGAAAAAAGTCTTTCCTGATAATTAGAAAGGAGTTACTCAAAGAGAAAAATGCAAATAGGGAGTGTCCAAGTGACAAATTATAAGTTTGGCTCTCTCAAAAGCAAAAGAGAGAAATGGCTGCTCCTTTTCTCAGTTAAATTCAGAGAGCAACAGACCTCAGGCAAAGTAGCAGCATTAAAAAGAAACAAAACCCAAAGAGCAATTATGAACTGTCACCATGGAAAAAGTCAGTATCCTGAACAGGATAGTGTCTGATTACTTTTAACATACAAACCTATGTGGGAAACTCATGGTTTTAAAAAGGTGGAAGAAAGTTAGATCTACTCATAAAATCATTATTTGAAATCATAGTAAGAGGGAGATAAATACTGCACAATTACAGTGGCTTAAAAATTAAGTATTTTTGTTATAATGACATTTTAGCTTCTAAGGTATTCAGAACTACTAATAGCCATCTGTTCTGTGAAGTGCTTAACAGGATCAATACTTTTATTTACTTAATGAATTATGGTATTTGCACTGCTCAAGGGAGCAAATTAATAAAGATGAAGAACAAGACACACCTGTCTTAAAGTTATTACCACTGCATGCAAACTTTAGATTTAAGCAAGTCCACCAAAAGTGCAGTAATTCTTCTGTATTCTGTGTCCTACTACACAAAATTATCTATGGAGAGCAACAAACAGTTCTTGAAAGACTAACATTTTTTTTCTCTAAGGATTTTAAACAGTCTTAATAAAAAATGTATTCTATAACCCACATGTAGGGGGAAACCACACCAATTTCACCAATTTTTTTTTTTCCCCTTCAAAGAAAGAGTAAAGAAGAATGTTAAAAAGATAGATGATTAGATGTTTGTATATCTATATCCTGGAGAAATTAGTTCTATTGCTGTGGCCACCATGAAGATATATTTAGGACTGCACCACAGCATAAGGATTAGAGAAGAAAAGCAAAACTCAAAGACAATGAATACTCCAAAGAAAAAAGATGCAATTCCTGCACTCAGGTAACATGCCAATTTTTGAATTGCTAATTACATTTCTACACAGAGACAGGACTGAATTTCCATAGCTGTACTCTAACTGTAGTTGTTTCAGCAGACCTGGACTATGTGCTCCTATTCTTGTGTTTGCTTATTTACATGAATAAGTGCATATTAAAACCTGGGTGGATTTAAGTATCGGAAAGTTTCTTAAGATGATACTGATATATTCCAGTAGCAAACACCCAATACATAAAAAGTAACACTACCTAGTTTCAGCTGAATTGCTTCATTTGTATTACACTTGTATTCAGCCAGCTTCTTCTCCATCGCAGTAAGTCCTGAGGAAAAAGATTTCAAAAAAATGTTAACATGTACAATCTGTGTGTCACTGTTATTCCAGGAATGTCTTTAGGAAAAGGTTCTCAAAACCAGAAAAACCACAGAGCACAAAATCATCAAAATATTGAACACTTGAGGTTAAAAAAGCTACAAGATGCTATGATATGCAAAATGAATATACGTATTTATCTCCAACAGTGTTCTGGCACTAGAAAGAAGACTGCAGATCTCTCAGTTTCTGTGAAAGAAGGGCACTACAATAAAAATATTTAAGTGTCCTCAAGTGTTCTAAATTATTCCAATAAAACACATTTGAAAGCTGCAGGTAAAAATTAAGAATTCAGTTTACCTGATGTTTCTTTAAAAGAACGTTCTACGTGACTTGTTCCGGGGCATTTCAAGTGTTTGCATTAGGTCATAAACAAGAGTTTATGAACTACAGTGGCAAGTATACCACCAGCAATTACCCAGTTGCCAGTTCTCTGTCAGAGCAGATGTGAAAGAAAGCAACAAACAAACCACACCTACTCTGGTTTTCAAATCATAATCCGGTACAGCAGACATGTTTTACCTCTCATGGTATTTTTTTAACGCTGTAAAAATCCAGCCCTTTTTTCATTCCAGAAGTCTCAGCAGAAAGTTCCTTCTCTGACTTCAATAGAGTCAGCTTTAAGTAGAAATAAGTTCGGGGGTTTGATCTTGCCACCCCTCACTAGACCAGCAGACGCGGGAGGTTTACCACTGCCTAAGCGTAGGGACAGGGGAGCCCGAGGATGCCTGTGGGGGGGCAGGAGGGGAAGGCCCTGCTCTCCACGGAGCCCGAGTTCACCGCGCTCTGCCCTCACCGTCACCCTCGCCCGCTGGACCCACCAGGCCCGCCTCAAGCTCACGCTTCGCTTCCCTGCCTCACGTCCCGGCCACCGCGCTCCCAGGCGCAGGGGGTACGGAGGCCCTCCCGAGCCCGTATGAGCCCGGCTGAGGGAAACGGCGTCGGCCGCAGGCGGAGCCCGAGTCCCCCTCAGAGAGAGGCGCCGGCAGCGCCCAGAACAGTTTCCCCGAGGGGCCAAACCTCCGCCTCACTCTGCGGCCAGGGGAGCAGGGTGGGGGGGGACTGTCAGCCCTCGGGGAAACTGTTCTGGGCGCTGCCGGCGCCTCTCTCTGAGGGGGACTCGGGCTCCGCCTGCGGCCGACGCCGTTTCCCTCAGCCGGGCTCNAAAAAAAAAAAAAAAAAAAGCGCCGTGGGCTGAAGCACTTCCTGGAGTCACTTCTGGAAGGACTGTAGAGAGGACCGCAATTTTCTTTCAAGGGCTTGTTTTCTGACGTGCCATTAGTAGTCTGCAGCCTGCGTATATATGAGCCTGCTGAACAAGCTGGTTTAGTGGTCAAATACATAAAAAATAGGCAGATTTCTAGCAAAACTGCTGCTGCTGTCAGGTGGCACAAAGGCACTTACAAAGTATGTGAAGGCCCAAGTAATCTTCAGAAGTTCGTGTTGATCTGCAGACAAAAAAAAATTTATGCTTCCTAAAGAAAATTTGTAGTTTTAAACTCAGAGATGTGAGTTTCATGAATACCACTGTACACTCCTATATTGTACTGAATTGCTCTGTGTTATCTGAAGTATGACAGAAGCTGTCCTTTTGTTTTCCAGTGACACGCAATAAGAGATCTTGTCAGGCCGTTGAAATGGTAAAGCAAGACAAAACATGCATGATTATTTGTCAGTTTTTTTAAGCACTTACTGTGACTGAACTGTCCAAACAAAGTATGAATTTCTCCTTGAGGCTTTGGCCTTCATGTTTTTCATTTGGAGGTATAAAGCAAGTCAGCATGCTTTACTGCGTGAGTATTGCAAGAGCCTGTCAAGAAGCTACTGAATTCTGGCCAAAACTGATTACTTTGTGCCTGTTTCTTTGTTCGAAATATAGGGCTACTAGCCCTTTGCAACCGTGCTGCCACAAATACGGGTTTATGACCAGCCATCGGTACCAACAGGTACAGATTTGATGATGCCCCAGGGAACGGCTGCAGCTGTCAAACCAGACAGGAGTTTCAGCAGCGTTTGAGGAAGTTCAGTGATGCGCTGTGGAGGTGCTACACTCCCGGTGCTGTCGGTGTGTGCGTGACACGCCGTCCCCACCGCACTAACGGGGGTAACCGGCGTGGCTCGCAGTGGGCGAGGCGGTAGATACACCCTTGCTGCCATGGGCGCCCGCCGAAGGGCCTGGCCCGGAGCTGGCGGGCAGGAGGGAGCGTCACGGCTGGAGCGATGGGATCCGCTCCTGTGGCCCGTGAAGGGCAAAGGTAAGCGGTGCGGCCGCTGAGGGGAGCCCGCCGAGAGGAGCGGGTAGGGCCGGGCCGGGCTGCGCCGGGCGGGGCAGGGCAGGGCAGGGCGCTNGGTGACAGCTGTCGGGTCTGGCGCCCCGAGGAGCCGGGACGCCGCCTCGCCGGGCAGCCGGAGCCTGACAGCTGTCACCGGCGCTTGGAGCCCGGTAGTCCCGCAGCAGGCGCGAAGGGTCATGTTTGAGGTTCGATAAGGCCCTGTCGGGTCGATAAGGGACAGCGTATCGCTGCGAGCGGAGGTTTTGGGCTACACCCTGTCAGTATCCCTGCTAGCGAAGCATTAACTTGCTTGTCTTTACAGGTGCAATCAACCAAAAGAGCAGATCCTGCTGAACTACGAAATATTTTTCTGCAGGTAAAAAGATCTGTCTAATTTTGTTTGATTGGCAGACTTTGATTTTTTTACCCTTTCAGCAGTTCTCCACAGCATCGTACGTGTGTCGTGCTTGTGGGATACTTAAAAGTTCACTTTGTGAACTATGTTGAAAAGGCCATCAGGTGTTGAGAAACTGCTCCTGACATAAATCGTGATTAACCATTTCCAAATGATAGTTTTAAATAATTTTCCAAAGTATTTTCTTACAAAGCAAATAATTAAGTATTGCTAATTTTAAAGTACACTTTTGCTAGCTTTTGCTAGCTGTATGTTTTGCCCTTGGGGCTTATGTATGGACCTCTTACTAGTGGATGGACAACTGGCAATGATTTTAGAACTTAAAATCTATTTCTTAATACTGATGTAATTCATAATATTATCCCTTAGACTTAACATGGTTAAGCCTTTGTTACAGTGAAGCACAATCTTAAAGGAAAATCTGGTCAATTGTTTTAAACAATAAGGTTGAATCAGGCAGATGAAATGAGAGAAGCTATCAGTAGATTACCATTTTTTCTTCTTGCTATATATCAGCTATTACACAGAATATTCAAGAAGCTTTCATCTGTGAAAATTGTTAGCGCTAATACTATAAATAATAAAATCTACTATTTCACCTTTAATGTGTATCTTTTGGTCTTATGATATTATCTAACAGTTTCCACATGTGATAAGTAGACAGATCTTTTTGTCTGAGGAAGAGAAATTAAATCCCAACCAGAAGTTTGACACATTTTTGTTTTTCCATGCTGGATTACTCTGGTAACATTGCTGAAGAGGCAAAACTTAGAACACTGGAGTTGAGTTGGAAAACCCAGCATTTAGTTTCTAGAAAAAAAACCCCTTCATTCACAGGTTCCTTTATTGTTGACATGACATTTAGCTCTTGTGGGCAAGGAATATAGTAGAGTATGTCAATTAAATAACATGAAAATACTGTTTTTTAAATCTATAGTAATACCATGTAAAAAAGAGCATCACACAGTTCTTTTCCAACTTTTTGCAAGGTACTTTTGAAATCAGAAGAAGTGCTTTCTTCTGCAAAATAAATTGTTTGAAGTCCTTCATTTCAGTCACACAGGGAAAAGTTCAGAGGAAGATCATTGTCCAACTGTATTTTCAAACCTCTCTTGACAGTACATGTTTTATTGACCTCAAAAGCAGGTAGTCTGGTTTTAAAACAGCTTTTTGGTCTTGCATATCTATCTCATAATCTTCAAAGAAACATGCAAATTAAGTTGTAGATTGTTTTGTGCTCTGAGAAATGAAAAATACAAAAGCTCTTTTGTCTGCTTGTGAGTATCTGAAATTTGCAGTAAAATAGGACAACACAGACACCTCTGGCACAGAAATGTGTTTCTTTTGGATCATGTTTCATTGTGGTTTTTTTTTTCAATAGGTAGTAAGAAAACTTAGTAGCAAACTTTAGAAATATCAAAAGAGAACCCATTCTTCCCAATATTAAGCGATAGAGAGTCTTATGAAATAGTGCTGGTGTTGCAGGCATCAGGGGTCAGATTTGCTGTGCTTTTTGCTGAGGGTGCTGGCCTGTTCTGTGAGCTTCAGCTAAAGGGCATGCATTCCTTCCTAAATTTGGCTTCCCTTGGAAATGGGCACAGGGGAAGACGTGAACTCTAGGCCTGTTCGTCATCCACCTTATTCATAGAGAGTACTTAAATTTCTTTCTGTCCATGCATATCCTCTTCTGGTAGGTGTCCTCTGTCCCTCCAGTTTAAGTTTTATCTTAATGGATGCTCTATATGTACCTCCTAGAATTTCTGAAGTTTGCTATTTCTTTTTATTTTAAACTGTTAAAAATTTTTATTTTGGCTTGTGTTAAAAGATACTGCTTTTATTGCTATGTAATCCTGTAACTATGAAATGCAGGCATTGAAATTTCATGTTTGTACATCCTCAGATAAGTTAACTCTCAGGTGTTTGGTAACTTCTGAGGTTAGTATCAACCATACCGAACAAAATAGAAGTTCACTGAAGGATAGAGAGTTATGCAGAACAATTAACAAGTAGTGTATTTCTTAGTGAGAGTTCATTCTTTTTTCCTAAGCAAGACACAGCCCTCAGGGAATACAGTTGAATGATTCCCTGCCTGCTGCATGCAGGTAGAACCTGTTCCAGCAAGGTGGAGGAAGAAATAAAAACAAATTGCTAATTTTAATACGGGAAACTTTTGTTCCACCAATGTTCAGGACATTGCAAAATGTCCCAAATCTCTTGCACAGAGCTTAGCTTAAGTAAAAATATATAAGCTAAGAGTATTTAGGGTCTCTTTTTGTTTTAGACCTTACTTCTCTTCTGCCCAGATAAAATAATTGGGACAGAAAATTTATTTTAGTTGAAAACTAGCCCATTTTTCAAAGAAAGCATTGTATCTGGTAGTGTGGTGATACCTGACACTGTATTGTACACAGTAAGATTTTTGTGTGTTGATGTTGTGTGATGATGTTTAAAAAAAAGTCTCATGCAAATTTGTCAAGAGCTGTGACAGTCTGTAAATGTATAATTAGCATTTTGTGTTAAAAAATAGTTTAATTCAAGACTGAGGAAAAACCACTTTTAATTGATGTGTTTTATATGCAAATTAAGAGATAATTTGCAGTTACCTATTTTGTGGTAAAAGATTCTTGACTTAAGTTGTGTGGTGAAAAGGTAACTTGAGGACAAATGTAAAGACATGCTGAAAGGGAATAGCCTCACCACTTTGTCAGGCCTTAATTTGTTGGCTCACTGCCAAACTCTTTCAAAATACCATGACCTTCTCGTATGGAGCAAAATGTAGCTGTCAGTTAAGTATTTTTGTCTCAAAATGTTTTTAACAATACTTTCCACACACAGTTTTAATTTTTTGTAACAAAACTTTGATGAATTGGTGTCTGAAGAAAAAAAAAAAGATGCTTAGATTTTGACTCTTTGCTGTGCACTGTACTGTCATACAGTTCAGTTCCATTATTCTTGAAGATACACTCAGTACTCTGCATGTTTAAAGGTCCTTCGTACTCCTTTGCATGTCTTGCAACAGAGTTGTCTTTCTTAATGCATTTTTTTAGTAATTTTTGTATGTGACTGAGAAGAGATCCTTCTGGGTTGATTCAGTGAAGCCACAGTTTCCTTATGCTGTCATGCTAGCAGCAGTGCTGAATTAAAGGATTCCTGTCCTCTGCTTTGTGTTCCCATTTCTGTGGAAATAATCTATTTTAATTCTGGATTAGTTCAATATTCTGGTTTACAGTGCAGCAAACAGCTGTCATCACAGCTATACAGTGGAAGAGGGAGAAGTGATGACATGATGTGAGTGGCAGGTGTTGTGGAAGAGAAGCAGCAGATACTTAAGCAGGCACTGAAGGTGATGCAAGCCCCTTTATGCTGAAATGCTGTCCTGACTGAGTTCTTTGGGTTGTGTACAGCTGAAACAAGCATGAGACATGCAAATTATCCCCTTTATTCTAATGGAGTGTTACAACTTAACAGGTATCATTGTGTGCAGGTCTTACTGATAATATTCTGATTCCTGTTGGTCCCTGGCTGAGTAAGGGCCTGTTCTGTTGCTCTTGCACATAAAGCTGTGTCAGGTGAATCAAGATACTGCAGTACATAGTGGAAAAGTTGCCAATTACAGATAAGAAAATCAATTGAAGATGGAATTCAGTAGCATGGATGTTGCACTATAGGTCTTGGGGGGCATTGCCATTTCTTTTTCTACAAAGAACACTGACATAGTCTTCTCTTAGTGACCAGAAACTAGCAAGATGAATTACATTACTTCTGTTGCAAACCGAAATTCTGATTAGCCAATTGTTTAGTTTTGTAACTTCACTTTCTCAGAATGAACATGGTTCTATGTATATGTTTGAAGATCTGCATCTAAATCAGTGTGTGTATAAATAGACTCTACAGGAGAGAGTGAATGTAAGAGATGGATTTCAAACAATTAAGTAAGCTTGCTTACAGGTTTTTTGAGCAAAAATGTTTAAAGACAAATTCAGTCATCAAAGAGGATTGGTCACAGTATGTTAGGGAAATAGAAATCTTTATGAGATACTTTCCTGTGTTCCAGGGTGCAAACATAGCTGAACTTTGCAATCTGAAAATACAGGTTTTATTTCTAAGATTACTATCATATCATGAACTACAGGAAATTTTTGTCCTGTAACTGTACTGCCATCTTGAAACAAGATCTGAAGGGTATGAAGTTCCATAATAGATAGCTTATCACTTGTGAAGCTTTTTACTCCTGCCTCCTAATGTTCTTAGCTTGAAATTGGTATTCCCCAGTGTAACTGGACAGTTGAGGGCATGGGATTTATTTAATGATAAAAAGTTCATTTTTACATTAAAGCTTACCTATAGAAAAGAACCAGAAAAGTAATCAATAAATGTACCAATACAGATGTTTGGCAGTTGTCTCAATGTACGAATAGTAAAGATGCACTTGGTTATTTTATTTTTAGTTAGTTTTATTCATATTTAAATTTTATAATTCTAAAACTTGCCTCTGATTTAATTTCAAATTTTATTATTAATGAAATAAAACTGCAAACTAAATCATTTGACACAAATCTCTTTTGTCTGTGTGTCAATTATTAAGTAAATGAAAAATACCAGAACCATTAGTTTCAGACTATAAATTAATCTGAAAAATTATCTATTACAAAAAGACAAAAGAAATAATACATATTTTCTAAGCTAATTGTAAGAATGATCAGGAACAATTATTTGGAAGATACGATCTACTAGAAGTGGTAAGAACTTTTCTGTTTCCACAGTGTAGTCGCAAATGGGCAGCTACAGTGCTGAAGTTTTTATTAATTTCTGCAATTACCCAGAGTTTCTGAAAATACCTAGTTTTCTCTGTATTGGAAGATCTCAGCCATTATGTGAAAACATCTGTTTTGCAGGGTTAGTCTCATTGTGGTCTCCTACTGGTGTAGTGGTGCTCTTGGTTTAGTCAAGCCCTTTATTTTCAGAGCAGTTATGTGTAGATAGTTGTGCACCATTTTAAGTTGTATTCAGCAGAGATCCTAGTTCAATAATCACTGATAATTAACATCTGAATTGATTTGGTTTTGTTTGTGTGGTTTTGTGTATTTTCACTGTAGTATGCCAGTGTCGAGAAAGATGGTGAGCATTACATGACCCCAGAAGATTTTGTGCAAAAGTACCTAGGACTTTATACAGATCCACGTTACAACCCTAAAACCGTGCAGCTGCTGGCTGGAGTGGCAGATCAAACAAAGGATGGGTGAGAATTTTGCTTTCCATTAGAAGCTTGTGATGCAGTCGTAAATGCATGAGTGAATGAGTTTGATAATTTCACCTTCTAAAATACATTATTGATTTTATTACACTTCAGGCTAATTTAGATGGTAAGTATTTTCTCAAGCACAATAGACTATGGAAGTAGAGGGGGAAAACAGTATTAAAAAGTGAAGAGTTCAGTGCGTTTTTTAAAATTAAGATTTGTTTGAGTTTGAGCAGTTGCTAGAAATGCAGAGGAAGTTGAACTGCAAGTAAGTTTAATGCAGTATGATTGCTTTGGAAAAGTTATTTTCTGTATACCCTGGCCATGATCAGATCTTATGTATAGTCTTAAGTACCTGTAATTAAACATGGAAATATGGATAAACTTTCTTCTTTATGTAGTGTGCAATTCAAATCAAACCACTGAGGAGTTTTTTTAAGTGCTGGCTATTAGGAGAGACGCTAATGACTCTATGAAGGAAGGAGGTGTTTGCCTAATCAAGATAAGGTCACACCACATAAAGCTTTTCCAGCTCTGCTTACAGATAATATTACCTATACTTCAACTCTCTGAAAACAATTTACCAAATGTCCCCTCCACTGAGGTAGTACTCTCTAAACCACCTGTCTTCAAACGAGACTTTTCTCTTGTTTTGTGAAGGTGTCTTAATTTTGGCCTTGGATTGTAGTAGGAAGAATGGACCTTGTTAAAATGAAAAGGTTAAGAGGGATCAGAGAAGTCAAGAATGCAGAAGGGAGTAGGTCTTTTGTAGGGAGGAGAGAAAGTTGCTGCTAAAAAAGTATTTGATACATTTGTGAAGATACAGATGTAACTTATCTTAAGTTTGAAAACCCTTGGCATCCTTGGTTTTCTCAGTCTAAATCTCACCTTTGACATCACTTAAATGTTTTTATTTTCCTGTGTTCTGCTTTTAGAATATTTTACTAGTTTGCATGGTATCCTGAGAAGCTTTCACAATATCTGTGCTTTACAGATAAAAGTGCATATGCCATGTACATTTTACATTAAACAACAAATGTAGGATCTCCTGCTTGATGTTACACGATTTATTTTATAAACTGCAGAATTTTGATAATACATTTGAAATATACATACAGTTGATAAATCAAAATAACCTGAAAGTGTGACTTTGTATTTGTTGAAGCAATAGTCTAGGTGCTAACCAACATGTTACCTTGTTTCTTTGAAAGCTGTTGGTTATCTTTTACAGTGTGCATTTCTTCAGAAAATGTTTATAAAAGGATCTTTCTTACATTAAGAAATCAACAATTTTTTTAATTGCTGCAACAGAACTTTATTTAAAACATCACTTTTTTTGTTTTCTCAGTGAATATGATTTTTTTATTGTTTTGTTTTGTTTTGCTTGTTTATTTAAATCTGAGTAATGTTTGAATTGAGGTAATCCAATATGGGTAAGTGTGATTTATCTGCTTCTATATGTGAAGAGTGGAAATAGGAATTATTACCAAATGGTCTTCGATACAAAAATTTGAATACCTGTTGATACTTGTCTGAAACTTACTTTTGTAAATGTTTCAATCTATATTTATCTCTAATCTTTACTTTGTGTGAAGTGTTTGTTGTACTTGCATCATCAGCATAACAGAAATATTTATTTTTACATTCACATTCTTCCTTTTGTAGTGAGCTGTGATATATCAAATTCCAGAGTCTATTAGCTGTCTATTAACTATCATCTGCACAGAAAGTTTCATCTGTAGCATCAACAATTATTGTAATCTTCAACTGAATTCCAGAATAGTTTACATCTTTCCAAGGACTTACTTTATGAAGTCCAGGGAAGTATCAGTAGTCAAAATTAAATGGCATCCCAAAGTCACATAGCAAGTAATGGAGAAGCTTTGGGTTGTGTTAGGAAATTCCATTCCTGTATCTGCTATCATATTCTCTTAGCCTTCCTTGTCCTTCAAATAAATATGCAAAGTGGTTTTGGTAACTGCTTTGTTAGTAATTTTTAAATTTAATTTAGTTCTCTTGAAAAAAATGCATTTTGGAATTGGGTGTCTGTGGGTGTATGTTTAAAAAAAAAAGTATTTTTACTTTTTCTTGATACTAACTTGATACTTACTTAATTGTTCCAGAGTACTACTGACTTCTCCCAATACAAGACAGGTTTAGTGGAACTCTCTAAGGTAGTCCTTAAAACTGATGACTCTTCACTTTCAAAGTGTTTCTTCCTCATTGTTGTAAATGCATGTTCTAAGAAATTAATGTGATGAGGTTTAAATTAGAATTTGGTCTAAACTGCCTTGTTCATTACAGTGGGTTTTTACTGATGTTGTAGGTAAGTATTCCTGTTTCATCAGACTGCAAGCACTAATTCTGAAATTAGAATACATATCCTTTCTGAATAAGGCACTTGCATACTCCTAACTCAATTAACATTAGTTAACATTGCAGTTTAAAAATAAAAGATGTTCTTCTACCCTCAGACATTCAAAATTTCACAGTAGTCATTCAAAATTATTCATTTTAATTGCTTGTTTCTGTCTGCTCTGCTTATCAAGGTATCATTCTCCAAATTTGAAAATGTATTCTTCTTAAGCTAAGTCCTGAAGAAAGCTGTTTTTTCACATAATGGAAAGTTGCAGCAGAGCTATACATAATGTCTAAAAGCTGTGTGGTGTGGGGAAAAAGAGCAAAACGTTGTATCAGGAAAAAAGAAAAGGTAGAGAAGAATTGTGAACCCATGGCTTACTTTGTGTGCCTTTGTAGAGTAATGGTACAGAAAATATGAGAGGAAAGGAAATTAAAAAAAACGTTACAGATAAAATGAAAGGTGAGTGATTTGATATTGTTACAGACTCAAATGGATCAGGTTCACTGAATGATACTTGAGTAGTGATTGGGTGGGAAGCTCCACCATTTCTGTTTAATCCAGCTCCTGTTATCTGTTCCCTGATGGGTAACAGAGGATCACAGGGGATATCCCTGCTCCTAGACATTGCGAACTGAATACGTGGAAAGGAAATTGAATGTGTCTATCTCCTTTTGCTGTAGGCACTGTTAAAGTGAGACCTCTGAAGATGACTTCTTTCAGTTTCAGGCTTCTACGAATGAGTTCTACAGAGATCATCACTCAATTCTGTCAGTTATAAAGCTTCCTGGTTAGGAATTAATTTCTATGTTAGGTTTATGCTTGTGTGTGAAATATATTTTGAAATTATGTTATTTACAATTATTTGAAAGGGTATGATCCTTTGGATGAAAATGACTTTGCATTGGAACAACCATTCTCACGTTTGATTTTTTGTCACTAAAGTAACTAATTACTATCATAATTTTGTATGTGCCATGTCTTAGGTCCTTTCAAAATCACTACAATTTTTTCTTGTATTTTCTGTTTAATGCATACATGCAAGAATGTTAACATAAGTAATGTTTAAAGTATCTCAATTCTGCTTTGTTTGAGAAAGACTAGATAAACTAATGAATTGAATGGTTTTTAAATTGTTTTTAATTTCTTTTCTTTAGGGAACATAATTTATACTTTACTCTCCAGCAATAAGCAGTATATATTTGAAGTAGTCACTGTCAGATAATGGTTTTCTATGAAGAGTACTGAATTCAGATCAATTACAGATGTTTTCTAGGAAAATGTAGCATCTACAGTGATATTCTATGTTTTTACAGCATCTGCTAAAATAGTAGCTTTTAATAATTTGTTTATAAAATGTAATTAGAATTCTTACTACCATTGATCATTCATTTGTTGATAAAACAGATATCCCATCATTTATTTTGATCCGCTAACCTCAAGAAATTGTAATTGGATGAGAACATTCTAAGTCATCAAGCTAAGTCCCCTGTATTTACAATGTTGAAAACATACAGTAGTTTTAATAAATAATACTAAAACCTAGGGCTTTTGCTTGGAGTATTCTGGAAAGGCCACAGTATATATCTGCTCTAAGCATCTTTATGGATATGTAATTTTGTTCTTGTCCCAATGTTATCCTTTATCTCCTCCTGGTTTAGATCTGCTCTTTCTGCAGCAGTTCTTACATGCAGAATTAGGATCCTTTCTAAACTTTTTTGTTTGTTTGTTTGGTTGGTTGGTTGGTTGGTTGGTTTTTGTTTTTTGTTTTTTTGTTTTTTGTTTTTGTTTTTTGTTACTCAGAATAAGCTGAGTTCCACTAGAAAAAGTTATTTATGATTATTCTCATAAGTTCCCTGTGCCTATATTCAAAGTCTGAGTGTGTGTGTTGAATGCAAGGACTTGGATTTCTATGCATTACAGAGATCTTGTGAGAACCCTATCTGGGGATACCACTGCTTCCTTAGCGTGCACAGAAACAACTTTCCTGATGCATCCTGAGCTGGAATTTTTTTTTTGTATGGTGGCTGTCTTGAATCCATGGCTCAGAATCTTTTGATCTGCTGTTTCACACAAATCCTTCCTTCCCTTGGTCATGTCTGACTGTTCTTATGTCCAAATGTTCTTCATTTCTTTCTTGTCCTCAAGAATATGACTTCGTGGCTTGAGTTAGATTTGTAATATATATTTTTTTCTGTATACTTCACGTATTTTTTTGAATTTGTTAATTTTTAATGAAAGTTGTATATTGTTTTAAGAAAATATATTGTATAGTGCATTCCTATAATTTAATTAATGTCTTTTCTTTTTCAGTAGAAATTAATGTGTAAATAAATAATACAATCTAGAACAATACAGCCCTGTAAATTTACTGGTGGAAGAACGTACGTGTTTTTTTCATGCCATAATTTTTAAATGCTCTCTGCTTACATTTATAATTACAAGGTGATAAATTGTAGCTATTCACTGAGAATTGGTAATACTTTGTTGTTGATGGATATGAAGAATTAAGTCCTTTTATAGAGGAAAAAACAGTTGCATAAACTTTAAGTAACTACTTAAATGTAACAACTACTTTTTCAGTTTCTAATGTAGAGTCCAGTTCTAGATCAGAGTTTTATTTTAATATTTGGATCATACAGCTTACTAGAGCATCAGACACAAAACAATTATTGGTATTGTGAATAATTAAAAAAAATATTTATAACCTCTGTATTTTCCTTTGCAGGCTGATTTCCTATCAAGAATTTTTGGCATTTGAATCTGTTTTGTGTACACCAGATGCAATATTCATTGTTGCTTTTCAGTTATTTGACAAGACTGGAAATGGAGAAGTAACATTTGGTAAGAATATCTAAAGAAAAACAGTTGAAGAAAGTGACTAATAGTATAAATTATAATAATGCTTTTCTCACCATTGGTGCATAGAAATGCATATGGTGCAATATTGTACTGATTTCTTAATAGTTTGCACGAGTAAAACATTTTTTTCTTTCAAATGGTACAAGCATAAGAAATACACAGAAACAAAATATATTTTGCTCTGTGTTCTTGAATCAAGATTTTTCGTGTTCCTGAAGCAGTTAATACAATACTGTTTTGTTCCGTGTAATCCTAAGTAAAATTCTGTGTCATGGACTTTGAACTCCTTCAGTGTGGAGAGATTTTTAAATGATGTTCTGACTCTCCACGTATCTTTGAAGAATTGGCACTAGGTACAGTAAAAGCTCAATATAGAAACGAAGGAGGTCTAATGTTTTGAATTCCTGATTTCACATTCCTTTCCTTGAGGAGCAAGTCTTACTTTAATGAGTGTAACTTCCAACTACATCGTATCTCTTAAAAAATTGCCTTTATTTTTGTTACTTTTTTTTTTCCTAATCACATACATTACTCAATGGACAAAATTCTGTAGTCTAACTGTACTGTTTTATGATGTTGCTAAATAACTGTTATTAACATTGCAGTTTAAGGAGGACTAGGTTTTATTTTAAAAAATTCATATGAAAATTAGATAAATCTATGCCAAGAAATTTAATAAAATGGAATGAGAAAGAAATGTTATTTCTATCCAAAAAGAATAAAGCTCTCAATAAAGAAAATACAAACTATGCTTGGATTTGTAAGCACTTACTGTTTGTACAATTTCATTGTTAAGAAATCTGTTGCAAATTGTTGGCAAAAATTATGCAAGGGAAACAAACTGCTTAAATTATAATGTCTGTTAAATTACACTGTTAACTGATGGGTCAAACAGCAATCAATTTGGATACACATCATCTTGAAAATAAAGTCTTTTAGATCTTAAGTGAAGGTGAAGTATATCTGAAGGTAAATGCAGTCATTAGGAAGCAGACAAACTACTACAATCAGTGTGACCATATTAATGATTATCTTTAATAATCTCACAAAATGGAGATACACACTTTGTAGCTCCCATGAACTCATCTAAAATAGCTGGTTCCATAAAAAAACAAAAAGTAATTTCAGATTTTATACAGGTTTCTCAGTCCAAGGATTGTTATTTTTATGAGCATCATTATATGAAAGGCTAAAAGAGCAACACAAACAAGAAAAACTATAGAAGTGAAAATTGCACATTTTTTTCCATATCTTTCTCACAGAATATTTTTTGTAAGACTGATAAATCTTGACTAGGAAACTCTGTAGGGAATTTAAAATTTACTACTGGTTTCATATTTTTACAATATTAATTGTATTGCAATTATTACCATATTTAATGTTACACTGTAGTATTATCAGTGGTACATGGTTTTCTGTATAGTTCCCACATTTACTGCTGCTTTTTTTTTCTTTTTTGTTGTTGTTGTTCATAACATGGGCTAGTTATTTTTACTTGACATGCATATTATACAAATTAATGCATGTGGGAAAAATATAAATTATGATATCTGCCATGTTCACAATTTGGTAACTGTGAAGTCAATTCCCAAGTCACTCTTGTGACCTCTAAGGGCTGTTCTGTAAATGAGTCTTGCACTCCTTTTTCACACCACATAAAGAAAGGCACAGAGTTTAGTTTTATGTAAAAACAGGACAATATGTAAAATTAGGTCTAATACTTAAAAGTTATAATAAATAATTAGAAATACACTGAAATGGAGTAAGCTTAGCTAGTTGATGGAAGAATTGCTATTTAACAAGTCAGCTCTCTTTTATGAGTGTGCAGTGTATCCAGGTTTTGGGAGCATACCTGAGTTAAGATTTTCTAGCTCAGATGCAATGCTATGTGGATGTGATTGCATTGATTCCAAAGCTAACTCAAGCCAGTAAGACTTGACAGAAGTGACATGGATTTTCTAAGGATTTCTGGAGAGTGGAACACGGAATTAACTTGGGTCTGTTAGGCCAGTAACTTGAACCCAACAATGGCCTTGCTGGACATGAGATCATGTCTCAAAATCATTTGGGTGTGATAATTTTCAATTATCTGTAGAGAATTAAGTACACTAGATGATTTTTAGACCTGGCTCTGTATTTGAAAGCAAGTTGCTCCAGTCAGGTTCGTATCTCAGACTCGGAAGTCTGTGACTGTCACTGAAACTTATCTCAAAAATAGAATGCCTAACTGGAAGCAAAAGGATGCTTTGTAATTTATCCCTTTGTCAAACCATACAGTGGTCTGGACTGTGTCACTTTTAACTGGTATGTACAATGTCAAGGCTTTTTCCAGCTGTTCTTCCTTGTAGTGTCACCAGAAAGAAAGCCATTTGTGGGTAAACTGGAGAATTTCAGATGCTTTTTTAGTTAAATACCCATGCTGGTATCGATAGAGAGACAGAGCTAAAATAATGGGAATTTTAAACAATTTTACTGCCTTTATGATTCTTCTGTGTTCAGAATTTTTAGATTATTTTGGAGATAATTGGAAAACATTTACGGAACTGAACACAGGACTTTTTAAAACACCCTGCAGCACAAAATCTAATTTAAAATATTTTGCGGAGTATAATAGCCTCTCCTCTACAGGCACTGAGAAGAGTAAGGAGGTTGGATACCTAGTAATGCAGCTGTGTGAAAATACCATGATATTGGTGAACTGGAGTAATAAACATCAGCGTGATAGTTTCAGAAGTTGTGTATACAGTGATACTGAAATCTTGTCCATCTGTTTTCTCAAACAAATTCTAATCTAGAAGAGAAAGTTAAGTTTTCCCTTAATCTTTAATTAGACTTTAATTAATCTTGAATTTCCTTAAAAAGCGTGAGAACACTGGAAAAAGGTGAGTGAGAACAAGAGAAAGGGGTTGAATATATGTTATTAAGTTCTTTCCTTTTGAGTATTACTTTTAGAAAATGCAGTTATTGCTCTCCCATCTTCCCCATTTCCAAAAGAGCAATTGGATTGGAAATTCTAGGGTTTGGACTTAATCTGAAAAGAGTTCTGCTTTATAAAATAGTATTTGCAACAGGAAAGGCTGGGAACCTTTAAAAATGTAAACTGAAAAAAAATCTCATAATCACATGGGTATCAGTCTGAGGATATAAGCAAACCCCTGTTTTTATTGAGTGTGCTGTTTTCAAGATGTCTTTTGCTTAACACATGCAGATAACGTAGGAAATTTCACCATATGTTATGACACTGTTTTGTCCTAATTTGTTTTTTGTTTTGGCATGTTTTGGTTTTTGCTTGTTTGTTTGGTTTGATTTGTTTGGGTTTTTTTTGTTTGGTTGTTTCTTGTTGAATGGTTCAGGTTTAAGCCTCAGTTTTAAACACTTGTGAGCTGTGCAGAATAGGAACAACTCATTTATTTTTTTATAATAATTTAAAAAGTGTAGTGTTTAGTTCAAAACCATTGCACAGCAAGAAGCAAAACAAAAGAGGAATCCCACATTAAAACTATGAATAATGACAATTCTTTTTTATGAGTCTCACTAATCTTGACCTTAAACAGCATCACTAATCTTTTTAAAATAATAGTAGAAATACAGTGTATTTCTTGTTTAGCTTTCTCGCTTTTCCTGCCACATGTCACTTTGCTCTCATGTCACAATAATTGCTGTATTATTTACATTTGGATCACTCCTAATATACATCTGTTCCATAAGATGCTACAAAAAAGTCTTTTGCCTTTAACTGATTTTTTAATTTTATGCTTGAAAGTGAAAATAAGTAAAATTTGTTGTTAGAAATGATGAAAAATAGCAGCATAGAGTAAGTTAAAATGCATTATGTACATTAAAGGCTTAAATACATGCAAAAAGGACTGTAGATGACTGAGTAGACAGATTTTAAAAACCCCACCCTATTAAATAACAAACGTTTAGCATTCTTACCTACTACTTCAAAGTATCAGTTTTACATTTTTGTGTCTCCAAGCGTGACTGATGTTCCATCACTAGTGAGGGGGAATGGCACTCTGTTAACAGGTTGATGGCTCTGGAATTGCGTAAGGTTTACACTCTGCTTCTTGGGGAGCTGATAAGTCAAAATAATAGGTAATACCTCAAGGCTTCCTTGAGGTGCTGAGCTCATCCCCACCGTGGACCGTGAGCAAGACATCATTGTGCTTATAATATAATGTATTCTTCCTCCTTCTGTGAAATTCAGTATTGCCTAAAAACTTTGGGTTTTTTAATATGGTTTTTCAGAGCTCAATAGGTAATGGTGTTTGATGGAGGTTGAGCCAGTTGTGTATACTGCCTGCAGATAGCTGCTCCAGGCATCTATAATTTGTTTAAAATGATTGGGTGGGGAAATTCTGAAGCAATCTTGAGAATTCGTGTCGCCTTGGAGGTAATGTACTACTGCACTAGAGTAGTAGGTTTATTGTTCCTGGGGCTGATGGCAAGTTGAGTATGTCATCAGGCCGCTGACTTGTATGCCTATCTGAGAGGAAAATGCATTGCTATAAGCTTGCAAAGAAAGTTATCAGCTCGGTAGGAAAGAACTCCACTGTGGAAAGGTGAGCAAAGAGTGGGAGAAAACATTAATAAATGAGTAACGTGTATTGACAGGGAGAATGAACGCATTCTGTCAAATGTCATACTAAAATGAAAGGGTTTAAAAATAATTTGCTGTTTGCCCCCTGCAGAATAGCTCTGTTTGAGGTACTTGTAGTTCATCTTAATTTAGAAGTGTTACTGATTTTTCACCGAGGGAGATAAAAAAAAGAAAAAAACACCAGCATCTGTACCTTAATGTTACCTGTTTTCTTTCCTATCAGTGCTTGGCATCTGCTGTGAAAAAAAAAAAAGTAAAATAAGATAATTCAAAGTGGTGAAAATGTAGGTGATGATTACCTTATTTATAAATTTGGAAGTGTGATTGTCCATTTGTGGCTTCTCATTGCACAAGCTGATGGTTGTGGTGATGGCTCTTTCCTTTAATGTGAGAGAATAGCCAAAAAATTGGATTAAAAGGGTATTGTTGATAGATTGTGAAGAAGGCATTGCTACTCCTGGTAGAAGTAATAAAGAACTTATTTAGAGACATTTGAGAATCCCAAAAGGCTTTGGAAAATTGTATTTAGAGTTTCAGTGGTTTTAACTTTGTCAGTTATTCACAGTGGGTGCAGGGTTTTGCTCCTGTACCCCAAATGTTTCATAAACAAAGCAAACATGGAGTTGACTAAGCACTAGATACAAAAGCATATTCTTAAACCAGATGACTCTAATACATGCAGTACACTTTACTGCTTTTGTGTGATTTCCTGTGGAAGAAAAATGGGTAAGACACCAGTTTTCAGAGAAGCATTAGGCTAACCTGGGTAACATTTTATTAAAGCTAGCCACTACTGCAGTTCTTCAAGTACCAATACCTCCCACTGTTGAATACAAATTTATTATTAATTATTTACCAGTTGCTGGTTGGTGCTTAAGAAACTTGACTTGTGATGTGTTGCCTAGTGGTAAATGTTTAAAGAAAGAAAAATCAACAGCATAGGAA
The DNA here is from genome assembly GCA_038090715.1 of Florisuga fusca. Taxonomy (NCBI): domain Eukaryota; kingdom Metazoa; phylum Chordata; class Aves; order Apodiformes; family Trochilidae; genus Florisuga; species Florisuga fusca. The sequence goes on along the minus strand of JAAWXA010000031.1, from coordinate 5,412,833 downwards.
ACTGATTCTTGTTTCTTTTAGTAATATACAATTAAGTATACAATTAAGTATAACTTCAATGAAAGTTATTAAATGACCAGGCACTTGAGTTTCATTAAAAATAATAGGAAGGTATGTCTATATGAGCATGTATGAATATTTTCTTATAAGAAAAATCAAGGCTTCTTTTTTAACCTTCTCCTGAGGTTAAAAGAAGCAATCATTGGAAATAATTGGAAATTCAGTTCAAATTTTCAGTCTGCTTCAGTGTGTTCTTTCCTAAGTTTTCATTAGGAGACCTCAGCATGTATTAGAAGTCAGTTGTACAGATGTGTAAGTAGTCACTACCTGGCACCCTGTTTGTACAGTAGTCACAGCTCCAGTAAGCAGATCCTGTCTTGTGTTCTGTTCACAGTTCAGTGCCATTTTTCAGGTTTAATAGTGAACTGCACTGATCTGTTTGTGTTTGCAGTACATTAAGACTCCAGGAAGTTTGGTCAGAAGCTGCAGTGATAGGTAGGTGAGGAATTTATACTTTCATTTCCTGGTTCCTTAATCTCTAGCAATGATGAAGTCTAGAGAGACAAAACATTTAAAGGAAGTATGGCAAAATATAATAGTTCAGCACTGTGTGCTGGGTGCTTTATCTAATTTTTTTTCAACTGTCACCTTTCATATAGATATGAGTGGACAGTTTTGAGTAGTTGGGGAATTTTTTTTACCTTTTTACTTTTTTTTTTTTTTTTTTTTTTTTTTTTTGGCTATATGCTGTGTTGGACCTTTACGTAAGTGCTAAATTACAGTCAAATCACTTACTAGCTATAATCTGCCCTTTGAATGTATAATCCCAAACTAACTGAAGCAGATGTTCTAGCCAAGGAGTCCTACTTTGTATGTTCCCATTCTGAAAAAGATTATTTCTGAGTATTACCCTTCATTTTCTCATTGAAAAGATAAAATCATATTGTGGTTTTCCTAGATTTGATCTAGACCTAGTAGAAGGGCTATAAAACTGAAAAGTTGAATGAATCAAGTAGTCTTTAATATAGAGCAAGCAATACATTTACTCCAAGTAAATAGCTCCTGATGGAGTTATCAAATTACTAAATTCTTAAGTTAATCTAAGTTAATAATAAATTGAAGTTCTTCTGATTGCATCATCTTCTAGCAGAAGAGGTGTCTAAAAGAAGAGGTGTGTTTTCAGCACAAAATCCAGGCTTGTTTTGCAGCATGGCAATGCTGTAGATGAACATTTTTTTTCAGATGGGGTTTTTGTCTGAGTTCAGATAATGTATTTGGCACTGAGATTTCAGTTGTGCATTATCCATACAGAGAACTCATATTCTGAAATAGCATTAATTTAAAAGAAGACATCTCTATCTTATCTTAAAACATTTTAATAACTGATACTACCAATTATGTTTTATAGGATTTTGTTTTTGTACTGAGGCCTTATAAAAAGCTTTTAATAAAGTGCTTTCTGTGGAGTTAATGATATGTTTTAGATGATATTTCTTATACGTATCTTCAATAGACAAATTCAGACAGTGATTGTAATAATCAAGTTTCAGTCAAAGCATTTGTATGACAAATGCTGCTTCAGATTGTAATACAGGTATTTGTGCTTTTGATAAAGGGCTCGATTTGACCCCAAGCAGAGGTGGAGGACCATTATCAATTTTGTATCAGAATGCAGAATAGCTCTTATTTGTCACATATGAGGGAAATTGCTTCTTAATTAGAACTAAATAAAACTGACTTCGAGGTTTTGTGCAGTGATACCAAAAGTATCATATTGTGCCATGAAATATGTGCTTATACAGGTCTATAAAGTTTCAGTTAGCAATTATTCTCAACGAACTAGAACACTTCTTAAGAAAAAAGCTACTTAAAATAATTTGTTTGTATCCTTCCTGCTGTGTTTGTAGATCTACTGTACCCCAAACCTCACTTGTTGTTTCTCTTTCTCCCAAAGCAAATGTCAAAGAAATATTTGAACAAACTACTCTTCATCTTCAAATCCCATTCAACTGGGACTGTGAGTTCATTCGACTGCATTTTGGACATAACAGGAAGAAGCATCTTAACTATGCAGAGTTCACTCAGTTTCTTCAGGTCAGTTACTAACCTTCCTACAAAGCAGAACTGAAACTTATTTTGACTTCTGATACTACACTAACAACACTATAATTCTTGAGCTTATTCTGGTAGTGATAGTCATTATCTGATACTAATCCTTGCAGAGGCAATCAGGTAAAGACAATCAGGTGTTGCCAGTTAGGAGGAGGAAGGCGTGAGCTCCTGTTCAGCCCACCTGTGCCCAGTTAGGGTTGGCCCCCACTGCGCATGAGCAGAACTGGGGGACTAATAAACTAATAAATAAAGTTGGGAGCTTCCAACCCCAGGGGGAGCTCACTCTGGGGCTGCCAGGGAAGAGGTTAGTTGAGTCTGGAGCATCAGTACTGAGATAGATTAACTGAATCCAAGGCAACTCTCAGAGTATTGTTCTTACACTTTGGTAAGCACAGCTACTGGGCCTCAAAACACCGTGGTCCAGGAAAGGATTGTCTGCAACAAATCCTGACAGTTTTGGTGAACTGTTACTTCTCTATACCAGTTCTGTAAGAAGTGTGTGCTTACTGTGCTTTAACTTGAGTACCATCCTGTAAAAGAATGGGACTAATCTTATTGTTTATTGACTTATCTTTTTTTACTGATTGCTAAATTGGAACGAGGGTCCATTTTTTTCTGTCATAGGAATTAAACAGTAAAACTAATCTCTATCCTTAATATCATCAGTTGCTATTAACCCTATAACCATATGTTAAAAACATACAGGAGTATCAGTTCCTTTAATTTCTTTCCTTTTTTAAAAAATGCTATCCTAGTAGCCTTTTTTTCTCACTGGCACACGTCCCATCACACTATTGGGAGTTCGGTCTCAAATGCATCCAATTCACAGGAGGCAAATCTGCCTTCTTCAGGTGTTGCACCCTCTAAGGATCAGGCTTTAAGGGATCTCACTCGTAGAATTGGACTTTTCTAAGCCAAAAAGTTAAAAACATTTGGCTGTGAATTGAACATTATACTTGAAGGAAGTAAAGGAAGACATCAGTTATAAATGATGGAGAAAGACAAAAGTAGGAGAAACATATATTATAACACATGATAAAGGAATTTGCAGAATTTTAGATAGTTGCACTGAATTTCATAAATCAATATACAGAATTTTACTTATATTACTTCACCTTATATTACTCATAATTTTCTCTCTAGTAAACCTGAAGAAAAATAGATAATGCACTTCCAGAACTGGCCTTTCGTACAGCGTAGTTTTGAACATACTGCCTTAAAATGAGGGAGTCATAGGTATGATTTGGTGTAATCTCTAATTGTCCAGAATAAAAATAGATATATAAGAGATTCTAGAAAAGCACACCTAGTCTGGTGGTACTGTGAGGTACTGGAGTTTGGCACAGTCTTTCTGTGATGCAGTCTAAATTGATTTTACTTTCAAGGAATAAACTGTGTCTTGCATATTTTAAGTGATCCCAGGCATAAATTTGGGACACTACTGTAGAAAAAAAAATCAGATTGCTAGGGAAAAAAATCTTTATGTTGAGAACACAGAGCAAAGTGATAAGTACCTGTTCTTATTTTTATTGTTCCAAGATACTGTTATGTAAGATGCAGTAAGCTCCTTGATCTTAACGTTATAAGACTTGAAATTGCTGTAAAGGTGATATGAGCTGGATAGTTTGCCCTCTTCTTATTGTCTGTCAGAACATGGTTATTATTTTAGTTGCTTCTAGAGGTCTAAATGACAGCTGAATGTGCTTTATTGTTTGCTTGAATAGAAGGAAACAACTTTTTCTGGACATAGAATTCACAGCCATCAGTATTATCTTGAGGTTAGGTTGCTGCAGTGTGCCTTACATGAAGGTTTCTACAGATTGCATAGGAGTTTTTGATTGCCTGAAATGAGTGACCATTTCTGACATTATGGGAGGTAGCTGTTGGGGGCAATCTAAATCTATATTATATAATTTTTACTGTCCTCCTGTTTATTTTCGAACTAACTCTCTTGAATGAGTTAGTTTATAATACTCCAGTCATACTTCATCTTGGATGTGTAAGAGATCAGCTTGCTTAGAGTCTTTACGATCAATTTCAGAAATTTTTCTATCATTTAAGCACTTAATAAAGGAACAGATAGCAGACAAGACATGGGTATGTAAACTTTATTTCTCAGATCATTTTCTGGAAATGAGTATTTCCTGACAGTGGAACTGAGGCTTTCCTTTTACAAAGGAATGAGTCTGTGGACAGCATCAGTATGCAGACTTCTTGTTTAAGTTGAGCTGTCCTTTAAACTCTCATTGCAGTTGTGCTGTGGCCTATACACACAGATGTATTGATGCATGCTATAAAACTATGAAATCAGTGAGAGAAAGTTACAGAATTTGCTTCTAATCTGCTGTTTCTCAATATTCATTCTAGGAGTTGCAGTCAGAACATGCAAGACAAGCATTTGCATTGAGGGACAAAAATAAAAGTGGTATGATAACTGGACTGGACTTCAATGACATCATGGTTACCCTTCGCTCGCATATGCTAACTCCATTCGTGGAAGAAAATTTAGTTTCAGTAAGTGTAAAGAAAAGTGCCTTGAATTCAGCATTTACTATCTGTAATGTTTTAAAATGTTCTGCTTCTCTCCTGTTTGTCTTCTCTTACCTGTTAGTCACTGCCCTGGTGCTGCAGTTGATCATCTTCGCAACAGAGTGGGCAGGGTTAAACATGGCAGCACTCCTTGGCTGCAGCAGAGGACAACTTTGGCAGTCCAGTTCACACGCTTAAAGTGCTAGAAACAGTTTGAGTTAGTCTACTATACTTTCCACTGAAGCGGAGCAAACTGGACTTGGCACAAAAAGCATTCATTTAGGACAAAATAATCTAATTTTTATTTTTTAATATATAGCAGATTTCAAAAAGTGGAGACTACTTAGAGTTTTGTCCTTTTATATATTACATTCTTTTCAGATCGGAGTTTTGTAGGTCAGTATGTAGATTCTAGAGGTAGAATGGTTGCAGCTTTATTTAATAGTCAGGCAAGATCTGTAGGTAAAGTAATGACATAAAAGTATATAGTATAAAAAAGTATATAAGAGTTAATGTTATATGAAAGTTACAAAGTAACACCTCTTATCTCACTATTTTACCTATAATTAGTACCCTGCCTAGTGAATAAGGCATGCCATCTTCCTTAAAATGTATAGCATCTACTAATTTTAGACTTCTAAATAAATGTCATTGCTGTATTTGGTGCAAAGTCAGTGCCTTTATCTGAAGTAGCATTTACATGCATTTCTCTATTAGAAATAGAGAGTACTAGAAGAATATTTAGTGACACATTTAGTGTGTGTATCAGCTAAACTGAATAATAACCTGCTTACATTATTATTTCCAGATAATTTCCTAATGTTAAAATTTTACCAAAAAGTAAATAATTGTCTAATTGTCCCCTCATGTTTCTATGAAATATACCTAAAATTACAGGAATAGAAAAGTACCTTTACTACTTTCCTAATTTGTCCAAATAAATGTTTCTGTAATTTGTAGTAAGATATTGCAAAAGGGCTTAAGGGAATTAACTGCATCTATTTAATTTTTAAAGGTAGCTGGTGGAGCCGTTGCACATCAGGTCAGCTTCTCCTATTTCAATGCATTTAATGCCCTGTTGAATAACATGGATCTTGTTAGGAAGATATACAGTAATATAGCAGGTACAAGAAAAGATGTTGAAGTCACGAAAGGTAAAGTATATTTCCTACATTTTATTAATTTTCTAGTTGTATCCAGTTTTTAATCTAGTGCTGCATATGGTTTAAGGCAAATCAGGTGCTGCAGTAGTATGCAAGGTTAGGACTACTGTGAAAGTGTTTAATGAGTGATTTTCATCTTTGGGTTAGTAAAGATTTTCAGCTCACTCTTTTAGGAGAAGAACTGGGATTCTGACAGGAGCTGTGTTGGCCCTATTAGTTTGAGTGGATAACTGCAAGGCAATATATAATTGAGGATTTTACCCCTTCTTGGAAGAGATGCATGATTGCTTAGAAAAAGAAAATACCTAAAGAATGTGATAGAATGGATTAAGCTTGAAAATCCATAATCAGTAATCTACATGTTGTTTTAAATGTAGTTACTTTATCTGTTATTAAATCTTAATTGGAAAAATGGTAATGATTTATAACTTCTTAGTTCTTTTTTGCCTGAGTGGTTTTATATATAGCTTTTTTTCTGCTAGGACACAGGTAATCCCTGTGCACATGACAGGTTTCCATATTTTCAGTCTTGCTGCAGGCATGAGTGAGCTGCTTTTATAGTCATTTTATGATATATTTTACCACCAATTTTATAACCTGTGTAGATGGGACCAAACAAGTCTATGTAAAAAGCATGCATAGTTGTTGGGTTTTTTTTTTCCTCATTCTTTATTTGGCTTATGCTCATATGCTCAGCCTACCTTTCATCCCTAAAGGAAAGCTTAACTGCCTGTCCTCATTCTCCAAATTACGCTAAATCCGTAAATACACCTTGCTTGGATTTGTGTTGTGAAAAAAAGCTACTGTGTTTTCACTGCTCAGACTTGATTACTGTAGCTTGCCAATTATGTCAGGAGCATGTCATGTAATTTGGCTAAATAACTACCTAAGCTTTGGGTTACTTTGAACTAACAAACAAAGAAATCTGGACATGATGGCAGTAGATGAGTCAGTTGCCCTTAAAGCTGTGAATAATGGACCATTATTCTGTTCTGTTCTGTTCACTTTGCAGACTTCAGAAATACTCAGAAAATCACAAAATGTGGGTGTGCTTTTATTAAGCTTGCTAGTGTGATGATTTTTGTTGTCTTTGGTGAATTCTTATTGTAAATCAGAGTTGTGGAGTCAGACTTGCTCTGTGTTGAAAATGCCTGCTTAAAGGTAGATGCTCTCCTAAAGATACCTTTTCCCTTTGCATTATGAAATTTGCTTCTTGATGATAGATTTTGTTTTTATGATATCTAAGTTATTTGTGAACATTTAAGAGAAAATTTGACAAATAACACAATTGCTTTATTCCTCTTTCCCCTTTAAATCCAGAGGAATTTACCCACTCTGCAATCCGATTTGGACAAGTTACACCACTGGAAATAGATATTCTCTACCAACTTGCAGATTTATACAGTGTTACTGGGTAACATAATTAAATTTATAATTTATAAATCGTTATTTTTCTGTTTTCTGTGTGAAAACCACTAGTTTTCATTTAGGAAGTTGTGCATTCCATTGCATTTCATTACAGTAATTTATTCAACGTAAACCGACTTTGGGGTATGCCTGAGGTTTTAAGTGAATTTTGTACATCAGGCACAAATTATTAATTGTCATATTATAGGTATACATGTAAAATAGCAAACTAGATTACATTGGTCCCAAAAGGCTACAACACAATGGTATTATTAACCAGAAGTATTGATGATGTTTTGTGTGGGTCTTTAATGCAGGTGAAGTCATGGGTAGGAATACCTAGAAATAGTTTAATTTGTGTATTGCATCCCTTGCTACCAGTAATCAAGGGAAGAACACCCTTCTAACTCCAAGAATTCTGTACTGCAGTGTAGCAGGCTTCTTAGATGTGCATTCAAGTATGACAGGTGTTTGGTTTTTTTTTAACTCAGGTTGTATTCTGTGGGGTGTAGCCAGGAATTCTGTATTGAGTATGTTTGATGTTTTATCTATCAGTAACTTACTTTCCTCTGCCTTGTGTCAAGGCGCTTAACTTTGGCAGATATTGAGAGAATAGCACCGCTGGCTGAAGGTGCCTTACCTTACAACTTGGCAGAACTCCAGAGGCAGGTAGGTAGAATTGATGTGTACCTTAAATTTGTTGAAGTTATGTGAATATTTACATGTGCTTGTGTATGAATAATAAGAATGATGCACTTGAAACAGATTCCTAACAAGGGAATCGTGCTTTGTGGTTACTGTAAGGGTAGAAATGGGGCAGACTATTGAATATGTGTCTAAACAAGATAGTAGATGTGATATTGAAGGTGTGATACTGTATTTTTAGATACAAGATTAAGATATATATGTATATGATCACTTACTGTGAATACATTTGTTCACTCCTGAAAAGACCTTTCACTTCACCAAGTAATCTAACTCTGTAATAATAAAATTATTTTAGATATTAAAAAATATGAGTATTAAATGTAAGGGTTATAAATGTGTTCTTTTGTGAGAAATTGGATAGAATTGTGGGCTTAACCATTTATCTAAAATGATAATTGAATTTTACTATACTTGCCGGCTGTCTGACCTAGACAGAAGAAGGGTAATTCGTATTTGTTGGGACTGATGAAAAGGGTAGAATTAGGAAGTGAAAAATATTGAAGTAGAATGTTAACCTGGTGTTTCACCAGACCATTACATTCATGTTTGAAGCTTTACACAGTACCCATGTTAAACAAATACCTGTATGCTACAGCGTAAGAGTCTGAGGCTGTGCAGGAGGATTTTGAATAGAAATTCTTTCTTACTTTGGTGTCTCTTTTTACCACTGTAAGAACTGAAGATTTGGGACCAAACATTATGCAGGTATTTGGCTTATGTTTAGACTTTCCCCCACAGTTATTGTATACTGTACTGCTCACTTTCAGGAATATAGCTTGCAAGTTTGTGTTAAAAATAGATCTAGATTTCTTATCTTCACTAGATAAGATGTTTTCTTCTGCAAGCAGATCTCCTAAGGCTGGTTAAGTTATTGAATAAGTTTTAACTTGACCTGCATCTATGGGTGAACCTGAATTGCTGCTGATACTGAAGCTCACATCATAATGGGGCATCTGCTGTGCTGCTAATAGAAATACTCTGTTCTGTTCTGTGCTGTTCCTTTGTGTTCCACTCCATTCAACTCCAGATATATTCTAAGGAAATACTTTTTCTGGAGCATTTTGTAGGTGACTGCTCTCGTGAAAGTAGTTTAGGGGGAATTAACTTGACTGTTAATAATATAAAGATAAAAATGCACTCAAGAAAATCTTTGAAATGGCTGCACAGCAGATTCAGAAAGGAAGACATGCATATAAGGTGGCTTATATGGTTGCATAATCATAAAATATGTAGGCAGGATGCACATTGGTGTTTCTTATACAAAACAAAGAAGATAGCATCTTCTGTTTCTGATGTGCATTTTAAAATTTATTTTCCTGTTATGACTTAGTGAGAAATTGCAGTTTCACACAGACCTGTACATTCTCAAGTAAGCTTTACAAGAAAATACAACAATGTTCATCTGAACCAGTGCATTTGGCTCCAAGGGTGTCTCTATGTCCCATTTCCCTCTGTAATATACAAAGGGAAGCAGGATATCTAATTCCTGAGATCTTGTATGGGTATATCCCATAGTTCTGCCTAGATACGTCTTTGTGTACTCAGTAGACAAATACAATTTTTCATCCTGAAGGTTCCCACTTTCTTACAGTGTCTAAAAGAACTTCAATTCTCTCTTTTTCAGTCTGTGTTGAGACTTTATGGTGTGTGTCCAGACATCTGAGGGCTCTGGTTCCTACGCAGACATAGCTTGGTTTGGGCTGGGTTCTTCTCCCAGCTGTCCACACCTCGCTTGGTACACAGGCAGCTGAGCTGCTTACCAGTTGGCTGATGAACAGCCACATCCTGCAGCTCAACATTTCTGGCAGCTGGCACTGGTGATGAGTTGCATTAAAGTGCTGCCTCTGAGTTCAGTAAATCAGCAACTGATTCCCAGGTAGTTTGGCCGTCTGGGCTGTTGGGGCAGGAGGACACGGAGCTGGCAGCAACATCTTTGTCAGCCATTCCAAGCTTCATTGGCTGCCATAAAATGAACTTCATATTCTCTGCCCAGGTGATGCCAGTGACAGTATTGCTGCAGGGTGGTCTGAGATAAAGCAGCAGGGCAGTCACAAAATGGCCAGTGCCTTGTTTGCCACATGACTGTTCTGTGTTTGCCAGTGGCTGAGGGGTCCCAGGAGTCTGTCTGAAAATCAAAGCTCGCATTTATAAATTGTTTTATTTTTCAGCTCAGTTTTGCATATTGCCAAGAGGTTCCTTTTAGCAGTTATATCCACTACAAACTCTAGATATGTATCAGTGACAGGAAAATCTTGAATTAGTTCAGCTGCAGTGGCTGAAAAATTGTCCTGTATGGAATACAGCAAATCTTCCTTATGTGAGACTTAGAGTGTGTTTTATTTACTATTATTAAGGGTGGATTTGATAATTCAGTTCTCTTTTGAACAAATTGCTCATGATACAGTTGAGCAAATTGTAACATGAAGAACAGACCAGACACTTTGTTGTCATTGGCAATTAGACATATCTGAGGCAATTAAATAAGTGTTCAAAACCTGCTTAGTAGTAACAGTCTTCCTCTGGATTCCTGGAGACGAGAATGATGGAATGTGTTGACACAGAAATGTGTATGCAGCATTATCCAGAGTATTGAGAAATATTTCTGATTAAGTTTTGTAATTACACTCCTAACTGCTGACTTTGTTTTTAATTGGTGTCTTTGTGGCACTTATCTTTCTGAGCAGACAAAGTACTAACTTCTGTTATTTTATACTTCAGAATTAACTTTGTAGTTTGGCACTGTTATAAAATGAGCACATTAATAAAAGTTGGACTCATCACTAGAACAGAATATACTCTTTTCACACTCATATTTTCATCCTATTCTACATTCTGTGTTGAGAGAAGACAGGAGAAAGCAAAGTAATTCCCTTTTCTTTGTTTTATAAGAAACAATCTTTTACTAGACCTTATACTAGGTGAAACTTATATTATCTTATTTAACTGTATTGATAAAATGAAAACTATTTCTTTGTGGAAGAGAGAATATCATTCCAGTGAGGTTCAGCTGTCTCTGGAGAAGGAAAATAAGTCTGTAATCACTTTTATGTGACTTCAAAATTCCTTATTAAAGGAAAGTCTAAATTCTGTCTTTGGTGGAAATGGTAATTAGTCTGCTTTCAACTGTGTTTACTTTATTGTCAATTTTTTCCCTATGTAAGATTTTCTTACAGCCTAGCAGCTGAATATCCTATAGCGGTGACAGCTACAGTAATTTTCTGTTTATAAATATTCATGATTTGAAAGCTATAGCATTAATTACATTCATTTACATATCCATCTGAACACACAAGTAAACTGTAAACTTTGTGGACACTTACATAGTAATGTAAAAGTGCCATTTCCTTCACAAATAATTTGATTTTTGACACCCACTGACGTATTCATTAAGATTAATGTCTGAATGTAATGACTGGATTTTGATGAGATGTCTGTGGAGCTTCGAAGAAAAAAGAATAACCTTCAAGCAACTAAAAGAAAGCAGGTGTGCTAGACTAAGAGTAATTTTTTGAGGAATGAAGAATCAGTCCTGCTTCTAAGGCTTTTTTGGGTATTATTCCCACATGAGTCTTTTATTTATATGGATCAAAAGAAATATCTCTATATTTTAGAATTCATTTATGTGGCTGTTTTGTTCTTATTGTCATGTTTCTTTTTTAGATCAGGAAAATTTAGTGTTCTGAAACTAATGAGGGCATTCAACAGATTTATTGCTTCTATTTGCTTGTAAAGGCAGTATGTTTGATTTCTTCTTTTTTTATGCTGGTCCACATGTGCAGCTTACAGTTTTGGTCCTACCCAGACTTTTTCTGTTTGGCTGCATTGTTGAGGGAGGAAAACTACTTCTGGAAGGAAATGGTGGCAGCTGTATCTTTTCCTTCCATGGAAAAACTGTATAAAATGTAATTCATGGAGTTTTTTTCAGATAATGATCCCATCTCAATCTCAGAAGCTTTTGTCCCACATTGTGTACATACAGTGTAATGTTTTGCAATAAAAGCAGGTTTTTGCACATCCAGTGTGACAGCAGTCTAAACAGAGCAGCTTATGCTGAGGCCCATGCTCTCTTTCTGTGGATATTCCTCTTCCCAGAGCTTCAGGAAACTGAATGTTAATTTAGTTCAGTAGCCTTGGTGAGTAAGCTGTGAAATGTCCATGTGGCAGTGATAGTCTTTGTGGAGAATTCACACTGGGAATTAGAGCAAAGCCCCCTGTCCCAGTCTGAAGTCTGTTTACCTTCCAGCTGTGCTGTCAGGACCACATCTGCTAACGGATCAGAGTGCTTTTAAGAAAAACAGGGTTGTTTTGGGAAACAGGCTTAACTCTCTGGCTTAGTAAGGTATTTAACAGGTGGTATCTCAGACACTTATATAACCCAGACAAATTATACTGCCTAATATGCATGATTTATTTGTATTTGGAAGAAAATTTGGCCGATCTTGTATACTTTCAAGTTTGTGAACACTTACATCTTGTTAATCAGTTACCTTCTAATAACCTTCTAATAATATAATTGAGTCTCTGCAAATATTTTCTGTGGAGATTTCTATTTATTTAAAACACTAAGACATTTATAGTAATGTATGTGATCAAAGTGTGTGAGATCCTCATATCTGTAAATTATCAACTGCCTGAAAAGGTCTTGTGGAGGATACTTCAGGGAATATGTGACTTTTTCCTTCCTTGGAAGACATGAAATGTCATGTTTATGCTCTGTATATGTAATCTTAAGGTATATCACGTGCTGATAGGTGCTGTCAGTGAGATACTGAATTCCTTTTGAGATACTGAATTTTATTTGAGCCACAAGTGGGTTCCATGCTTCACAAATTCACAAACAAAATTAAAGGTAGTAAAGTTTGAGTTTTTCTTGACCACAGTTGTTTCAGTTATACCACAAATATGTAAGGAAGAATATTTTCTGAAAGGACTATTTGAAAAATGTGCTTCATTCATTAGGTGTAATGGAAACTATATAGTAGTTTCCTTTTTTTATTTTTTTAACCCCTCGATAGCGTTAAACTACCAGTTTTTATCAATATTTAATCAAAATTTTAATCAAAATTTATATTAAAAATTGGTTTTGTAATGTTATAAATGCCAGCTCACTGTCATCTTTGATTTCCCATGCAGTTCTTCAAGCATTTTTTTTCTTTTCCTCACACAGCAATCTTTTGGAGATTTAGGCAGGCCCATCTGGCTCCAGATAGCTGAGTCAGCTTACAGGTTCACTTTGGGCTCAGTTGCTGGAGGTGAGTAATGTTTCTGTTTCCAAGCTTGGGTTACTTTAATACTGTATTGCCAGACTGCTCCAGGTGCATTTGAGAGTGAAACCACTTTTGGTTGTACCATTCCCTTTCTTTATCATCACTTATATTCTAGTATCCCTTCACAGTCCTCTGAAACTACTCCAGTAGGGAACTTCCTTACTGGTAATTCAGTTTTTTTCTGATTGGTTTTCTTTGTTCTGTGCACCTTGTTTTATATAACAGTGTAATCCATTCTCCTTGGTACTTTTTTCTGTACCTTCTGTATTGTTCTTTCTCACTTCCAATATATCAGTGCTCTTACCTTGTGGATTCTTTATGTTTAAATAAATGTTGTAGAAAATAATTGTAAGAGTTATGTACTACACCAACATGTGTAGAAATAAGACTCCAAATGCTTTCTTCCAGCTGTTGGTGCTACTGCAGTGTATCCCATAGACCTGGTGAAAACTCGTATGCAGAATCAACGCTCCACGGGTTCAGTCGTAGGAGAGTTGATGTATAAAAACAGCTTTGACTGCTTTAAAAAAGTTTTGCGTTTTGAAGGCTTTTTTGGTCTTTACAGAGGTAAGTGAATAGTAGATATATATCTCAGGTTGGAGATTTTCTGCCTTTTCTAATACCTCAACAGGTAGTTTCTTTTAGGGAAACCATGGAACTTGATATCATGTACAATTTTGCTTCTGTTTCATAAAGATGATTATCTTATCTTGAGCACTGTTCATCAGAAACAATAGCAGGGTAAAACTGGGCATTTCTTGTTACTGATTTGATCCTTGCTTCTTAGCTTTTTAAAGTCCTAATTTCTGGGTTGTGATATGTGTTGTGGATGTGATTGTTATCTCACAAACTGAGGACTGTAACTTTTAGCTGGAGGCAAACTTTGGGAGCAGATTAGCATCTGAGGAATAAAGATCCATTTCACTGCAAATATTTTCTGTTAAGAGATGAAAGACAGTAATTTGGAAACATTCCCATTAGACTAGACACCAGATCTTATGCCTCATACTTCTGCAGGTAGTGGAACTTGGTTTATGATGTTATCCTGGGTACAAGAAATTACATCCTGCTGTGTTATTATCTTGTTCTATTTTACTTTTAAATAGCAACAGTGGAATTGACGAAAGTAATTTAAAAAAAAGAAAGAATCTCTTATAAAATGAATATTAAGAATTCAAAGCAACTTCTAATCAGTTTTATCAGTTATATTGAAAGCTATGTTAAATCTTGTTTTAGCTTAGGAGAAAATTTTGAAATGGCTTTTATCAGATCAATAAAGTGACTTACATACAGGGTACATGCTAGCCAGTCATCTGAAACTGATATTTAGTTGAATTCTCTATTTTTGTCTCTTCACATAACTTAATGAAGTGCACAACTTTCATAAAGATTATTAAGTTATTTATTAATTGGTATATTTTTAAGTTGGAGCAAAGTCAGTGATTCCTGTGACAGTTGCAGCCTTTTTTTTGACTTTGCAGTGTGTGCTGTTGATTAAGGTATTGGACAGTGTCCTTGAAGGACGCGATGTGACAAGTTTTTGAGTTCAATAGTCTGTGGATACTGGCTAAAGAGTTTTGGGTAATTTTACAGGATTTTCCTGTGCGAGTGAGTGGAGGGAGGGATATAACAGCAAAACTGTTAATGAAATATCTGTGATCTCTGTAAATTCTATCTTGGTGGTAAATTGGATTTCCTTTTTTGTTGCTAAATCTTTCACAAAAGCAAATACAACTTGGTTTACATTAATGACTGTTTCTGTAGTGCTACTCCATAGCACACCTTGCTTTAGCTGTCCACCCCCCAACCAACATTTTTGCACAGCAGCTTCCAAAGCTGATATTTTTTAATTTTTGTTTTTGTTTTCTGACATTTCTCAAACCTTTTGAAATCAAGGTTGATTCCATTGATGAGTTAAAAGCAATGCTATACAGTTCAGGAAAAATGTGCTTGTTTGAAAGCCTTTAAGCTTGTTAAACTTTTAAAGAGTCTGTTTAATAATTATCTTTTAGATTGTTTAGCATAAGAAATTCCAGTAGTTGTTTCAAAAATGTTAGTTAATGGTCAGCATGTTACTAAGGTCTTGGACTCATACAAGTAGGTGGTATGTGGAAGTATACTAAACTAAGCAACAGAAATATTTGTGCAACTGACTGTGGGTCTGTTTCTAGGTTATTATATTCCAGAGCTGGGTTATCCTAATTGTGTTGTAATATATAACCATACAATGTAGTAATTTACTACTATTTACATTAGTTAAAAAGTAGATCTGAATGCAGACTGAAAAGTATGTATTTTTAAATAAAAACTTGTAACTTTTGTTCAATAAAATGATGACACCTTTGAATCCTTCAGAACTAACAAAAGTATTGTTTAAGGCCCCTCACTAGACCATGCAGGATCTTAGGTTCTCTGTGTGTGCCCAACAAGTTAGTCTGTATAAGAGGGAGTGGGGACATTGTCTTGTGGTGTTTTGTCAGCCAAGGTGTTTTGGGTTTTTAAAGTGTTGGCAGTTCAGAGCTGAATTTTCTTTCCATGATAGATCAGAGGTTCAGGTTGAGAGAGCATAATTCATTTTTTTTCATTGTCAGCCTTTCTCTGTATTTAATAAACACCTTTCTTCAGCATAGTAAATCTGTAAATCTCACACAAAGTATTATGTTGGAAGAAAACACTATAATGCATCTAGTAACTGCTGTATTTTCTATTTAGGAGTGTTTGCTCTGGCTTCCTTTTAAGGAAGTAATATAAAAATTCTGCAGGCCAAGTACTTTTGATAATTTTGAATATTTAAAATGAATTTTTAGCTATTTTAATTTAGGAGATAGTAGAAAACTGCACCAATGCTGTTTTGTTACTGATACTTGATATAATTAGTGTGGGATTTTTTGGCAAACACTTTTGACAAACTGATACTCCCTAACTGTGGAATAGTATCAGGAGGTGAATACTTGGAATAAAAATAAATCTTCTAACTTTTGTAATCTATACATATGCCAAAATGACTGGGGAGAAAACGGATCTAAAAAGTAAAAAGAACAGGTATTGCTACATTCTGGTATGTAAGGAAGTTAAGACTGCCACCTACTGATTTTTTTCTAAAACCTGTTAGTTCCTGGAAAAGTTCATGTGGTTTTGTCAAATGACAGTTCATTTTGATAGTAGCTATTGTTCAGGAGCAAGGGCCTTTTCAAAATTGGTTTCTGTCCACTAATGCTTCCTCTTGGTGAAATAAAAAACATTTGATAGTAATAGGGATTAAAGAAGTTCATGCTATCATGTTGGACTGAACAAGAGAAAATCCTTCATATCCTTAGTTGACCAGAAGCTTCAGAAAACTCAGGTTAGTGACTCAAGGAGAAATGAGTTGATAATTTTTTTATAGTCCTGTATATATCACAGTTACTCTCCTGTTTTAAAAAGTAATTGCCAGCTTTATAGGAAAATTATATTAAGGTGCTAAAAAGGTTAAATGAACTCTTACAAAGAATACATATCCGAGGTGTGTGTTCAGTCCTTACCCTTTTTTTTCTTCAGTACAGCAACAGTCTTGTCTTGGTTGTTGAAGGCAGATCTGGTCACCTGCTTCATTGCCATTTTCAACAAAAAACTTATTAGAAAAGTGTGTTGGTATGAATATGCAGTGCTCTAGCAGCATCCCATACATTAATGCCATCCATCTCAAAGGATATCCGATGTACAGAAAGGCATTTCTGTAGAGCTCTTATAAAATACTAGTTTCTGTATTAGGAAGATAATGTTGCCTTATGATGTCTTTGTTTCTATAGGCTTGTTACCACAGCTGATAGGTGTTGCTCCAGAAAAGGCTATTAAGCTAACTGTACGTATCTTTTTTTTTTTTTTCTGGCATCCTTTTGTTTGTTAACATACACAGGATTTATTTCCTAAAATGTGTGAAAGATGACCACTTACAAGCACTCTAATATATATGGTTATATATGTACTTGAAATGTGTTAATAAGGAAGAAAAATAACTTAAAATTGTGTGTAATGTGTATTGTATCTTTATTAGGTTAATGACTTTGTCAGAGACAAATTTACTAGGAAAGATGGTTCCATTCCATTCCTTGCAGAGGTCCTTGCTGGAGGCTGTGTAAGTATCCTTTCTGGATTCCTTGGAAAAATTGATTCTCAGTCTTGTGCAGTATAGTTGGAATGATACTTAACGGGTGTGCTTTCTTGATTTGAACAGAAGTCTTTTTTTTTTTTTTCTCCCAGTCATGAGAACTAAAGAGGTGTACTACTTCTGCTTGGAAAGCTTTGCATACTTCTGAGTTGAGTTCCCTTATGTGCTTGAAAAACTTCCTTAGGCCCTGTTTCTGACTTGCAGCTTCAGCAGTGGCTTTATTCATAAAAGGCTAAAGCTAGGGTGACTTTTCTGTCTTTCTGTACTTTTTCTTGGGTTGGCATTCGTGGTCATTTTGGAAAGATAGAGGTAATCCTTGAGAATGTATGAACCCATCATATTTGGGTTTCCTTTGGTGGGGCAGCAGGGGAGGTAGAACAATTTAAAAAGATCTATTTCTCGCTGAAGATTTTAAGAAAGTAAAGAAATACCCTCTTCAACGAGCTCTTTGTGAACTTTTCTGTTTGAGAAAATGTGGAAAACCTGAGTCAGTTTACTTTTATCTTTTGTGTAAAAGATATGCTTGAATTTTCTGTTTAAATGACTTCATGTAAGATGTAGCTACGTTACTTGAGATGCTAACTCCATCCACACAGAGTTCAAAACTGTGTTGTCACTGAGGGCTGAAGTTCAGTGCATCTCTTAGCAATCTGTAAGTGGTTTGAATTTATATTTGGTAGATATTTTTTTTTGTTTTGCACATTGGCTAATTTAACTAGTGGGATTCTCCAACAGCTGTTAAACCTATAAAATGTTTAAGGCTTGTGTTAGGTTTCTTTTGTAGCAGAGAACACTAATAACTTCCAGTTGAGTGGGCTGACAGGCTGGTATAAAACCTCCTCAGCTTACAACAAAACCTGGGGCAGAAAGGTTGTTGACCTCTGCAAACTTTTAATTCAAAGAAGCAGCCCTGAAGGGGGCTGCTTATAGTTCTGCCTGATTGAATTTGTCAGCCTGGTACATGCTTAAGTCTTCACCTGTCAGTGTACAAAGTGTTTTCTGAGAAATGTGAGAAAGCAGCTGTGATGTGTAGCTAGCAAAAAAGTAACCTTTTTCTGGAAAGCTCTATAACACAGAAAGCATACAGGTAATTTCTAATAGAAATTAATATAAATCATTAGTGTTTATCTCTGTGTTGTGGTTAAATTCATAATTAAAATCCAACATCTGATAATAAGCTTCATTATTTTACATTGCTTTGTACTGAAATGTGTAATATTAAATTCAATCTACATTAGAAGCTTTTCTGCTTGCTGGTAGGTACTCCTTTTTCAAAATATCTCTTGTCTTCCTGTGTGAACATGCAAAAAATGGGGAGAAATCTGAGTTTCAATTGAGATTTGGATGTTTCTGTGAAACTGAGCAGATTTATAATCTGTCCAGACACAACCCTTTCCTCCAGCTTGGCTGTCTTAGCTGCTATTGTCATCTCCTTTTTCAAGATAATACTTACCTCACTCAGTCTGGGAGAATTTTAAAGAAAGTTGGCCTTTGTGAGAGAGGAGTTGGCCACAGTTTAGCAACCACAGGGATGCTCATTTCTTTGTAGCCTCCTCTGGATCATCTGATGTCCTACCGGTTGATGACTTTTCTGTCTGTACTGCTGCTCTAGTTCCATTTCAACAATTTCAGTTTCTTGGCAAGCCTGTGAAGTTTGTTCTTAAAGTCTGAAAGTATCAACTGACTGCAGCAGTAGCAATTTGGTGTGTCAGTCTTTCTGGTCCTCAGTCCCAGCTGTATTCTGTGTTGACTTGCTTGGAAATAATACTGATCTTTGCAGTTCTGGTGTCCATTGTGTGCTGGTTTTCTACAAAATACTGTAAGACATAAACAGCTACATCTGAGGTAGTGCCCACAAGTAAGCTTGGTCCATTTCTATGTGCTGGGCCATGCAAGACTTTCTGTTTGGGTGATGCTACCTTTTTGCTCCGATTTTCCTTTATTCTATTCCTTCGCTCTCTGTTAGTATAAAATGATGGGTTACTGTTTGAGTTTTGTACATACCAAAATGATTTTCAGCATCTGGATTTGGATAACTTCTTTTTTGTGGCTTTCCTTTGTTGTTCGGCACAAGTTTTTTGCAAAAAGTACACTTTAAATATAGTCTAAATTCAAAACATGCTTTTCACCTTGTCATACCATCAGAACAAACAGAATTATGCCCGAATATAATTCTCAGAAATGTACTTAGTGCTGTCTCTGACCATCACTTGCCTGTGTTTAGTGTTGAACCTTCTGATTTCCAATAATAATGCACTTTTTAATAAGTTCTGGTGTGGAACTCGTAGTGGATGAGCAAGCCATGCTTTCAGGCATTTTGTAGTTTCCAGCAGAGGCCTGACTGACCTTGGAAGGCCCACCATTTTGTGAGCCATACAAAAGCACATTGTGCATGCCACAGTCCCCAGTCAACCAGGAACAAAAAAAATTCTTGTGAGGAAGTGGAGGCAGCTTGGGTCCAGCAGACCTAGCAAATTCTTCTTCTGGATGGCAATGCTGTATCAAAGCCTCCCTATGATGTTACAGTATGAAAACATCCACACATGGGGACAGGTGAAACCTTTGACATTAGGACAGCAGTGACTCAAGAACCTCCAGAGCCCTTCAGTATGCTCAGCTCTGGAGTGGCTGCAAGAAGTGCTATACCATATAGCAGAGAGGCTGCCCACAGACGTGTGCCTCCTCCAGAAATGGTAACTCCAAGAGACTGGGTCTCTTTGCCTGACTTCCCAGGCTCCAGTTATTCTCGGCTCCTTTAAGGTTACGGAAAAAACTCCCGTTCCCAGTCAGAGGAAACGTCTTTGTTCTGGTAGCCGCATGCAAAGTCCGTAGGCTCAGCTGCCCCTGTCTTGGCTTTTTCTTCCTTGCTGCGGGGCAGGGACCTCCCGCAGGCAGCCCTTGCCCTGTGCTCCGGGAAAGCTGCCTGCCAGCCAGGCATATGTCATTGGGAAGTGCAGGGGCTGCTCTCTCAGCTCCCACACAGTCCCAGCTGCTCCCAAGCTGTGTCTGTGTTTGAAATCCGCAGAGCAGCTCCATGGGGCAGCGGTCGGGTCATCCCTGTCAGTGGAAGGGCTCTGGTCCCTGGTGGCTGAAACCGATACCCGGCTTCCTGCCTTCCCCAGGGGATCCACACCTAGGCATGTTCAGAGAAAACAGTTTCTTTCCCTACTGTTGCTGTTATAATTGAATTACATTTGATTGTGATTCAGCGATGAGCCTGCATCCCTGCCTTTGGAGCTTCCAGCTGCCGGTAGCTTTGAGTTGCAGGGGGGGTGGGTGAGGCTTCGGCGGTGCTTTCCTGTGTCCCGGCAGCAGCGGGAAGCAGTGAGCAGGTACCTGGCAGGGACAGTGCTTCCCAAAGGGGTTGCAGGCCATCTGAGTACACGGGGAAGGGCAGGGTGCTGCAGGGCAGCTCTTGGTCCTCAGTTGGGAAGCGATGCTGACGTAGATGTGTAGTGCTGTGTAATTGATTCATAAGTACTGTTACAGGAGACAAAAGATGCTGTGATTTGCAGCTGTAATCCCTATGAATCACACAGGAAAAAACTGGATTCTTCCCATCAGTGCATGGTGCTTAGCATTTTGAATGGATGAGTCCTGTTTCATCAGAAAGATGTTTCCCATTTGTGCTGCAAGGAGGAAAAGGACGTTGGATGCCAGGCAGGAAGGGTCTGAGAACTCTTCTTGGAGGTGTAGGCAATGCCTGTGTTGATGATTAGGGTGGGGGGTGTGTGTGTTTGCACATACATGTAGAGAGATGTCCTAATTTACCACTGATTTAAAAACTCTTGTATGTTAAATATTCAAAGTAACATTAGTCTGAATATTTTAGTGTGTTTGTAAAAATAATTTTTATGTGTACTGATACACACCAACATATATATATGCTTATCAGGCAATAAGAAACGTGTCATGTATTTATTTTTGAAAAACTAATTTTGTTACTGGTTTTATTTAACAAAGACAAAAATATGGAAATACAGCTGTCAGTACTTTTCCATCAAAATCCTGAAGATATTCTACTTCTTTTAATATACTTGAAACAGATAAGGTTAGAAGCAGAACTAAACTGTACTGCTTTGTCTTGATTTCAACAGCAGACACTTAAACTTAGGGAGAAATTTATTTGGTAGTAAAAGTGACAGTAAGCTTTCTGTAGGTGCATGAACAGCAATGGCTTTGCCTTGGGGAAGAAGTGCAAGTAATTCTGATGTTTTTAAACTCGTCTGTTTGAAGTGACATCTTATTTTAGCTGCTTGTTTAGGTCATAGTTGTGGTCCAGGATGTGGTGGTTTCAAAAAGGAAGGAAGGAAGGGCTTGAAATAGGCCTCTCCCCCTTTGTAGCTTATGCCTCTCGGGTAGAATTGGAAAGGGCAAGAGGTCTCATGTTGCAGGGTCATTTGTGTATTTCCTTCAGCCTTTGGCATGTCATGGGGCGTTTGCTGTGGGATCTCAAACTACATCTTTTCTCTCGTAACCTTTGCTGTCAGATTTAGTTCCTTTATTTGCTCCTTGTAGAGTTATTTTACATGACATTAAGGTTAAGTAGAAGCTTTTATTACTGGTATTCTTGATGTGTATGAATAACCTCCATTCAGAAACAAATTTGTCAACCTTTTTTAAAGTGTCTGTTGTAATTTATGTGTGAAGGGAGGTTTTTTTTTGGGGGGGAAATCTAGATTTAGTGTGCCTTCTCCAAAAGAAATTCAAGGACTGTGATAGATACTTCTGTGTGTACACGTGAGTGTGTATTTAACACAGGTAGCTGACAGCTGAAGCAAGGTATTTTGAAAAAGAAATGATTGCCAGTGACTTGCACAGAGGCGTGGAGATTGGTGTTGCAACTCTGCACACTGCCAGTTCATTTTTATTTGGAGATCCTTTGTGTCATTCTCCCCTGCACCTTCTTCTGAGGAGTGCCCTTCCTCTGCTCGCAGGCAGCGCTCTCCTCCGCCTCACACATTCTTCCTCAGATAGATAGGCAACCATTCACTTGAAGCAAGCAAACATTTTTTTTTAATGCACATTTTTTTTAATGCACAACGAAAATGTAGTTGTGCATTTCTTGAGTTACACGTTCTGTATAAAAATCAATGCTTTTCTTACCTGTCCTTGCGATACACCCAAGGACCTGACACATTTGTGCAACACCAGTGAATTCAGTGCTCCTCTTCATGTGAATCAAATCACTGCTGCACAGAGAAGTTTGCCAAGCTCCAAAGTATAACAGTATGAAAAGTTACGACTTGGGCAGAAGTAGATAGTGATACCAGGGAATGTTTAACTGGGCATCTTGACAGCTATGGCTGGTTTTGAGAATACTCACTGTTCTGTGAATACTGTGAATACTCACTGTTCAAAATGTTAGTATGATTAAAGAACTTTTCAAGTAGCTTTCTACTGATTATACAAGTGTATGTTAGGGTTTTCCTTATATTTTATTTGTATCACTACCCCAGTCATCAAGTCATATTTTGGTATAAATATTGTTGCAGTATATAATTCTGTATTAACAAACTACAATCCATGACATTGTATATATAACCAGTATTACTACTGAATTATTAAAATGTGTTGTGTTTAGAGTCTTCACTTTTAATTTCTGTATCAGAAGAGGGCTGTAGCTGATTTTAAAGGTAGGCAGTTGTGCACCAAGGAGAGGAGAATGTTAATTACAGGAAGACTGAATTCAGTGTAGAAAATAGAAATGTTTACGAATTGGCCTATTTGTGTTTCTGTGGTGGGTGTTAGGCAAATAGGATGAGTTACTTTGGCTGCTCTGCAGGATGTGCTGATTTAGAATATTAAAAATAAAAACTAGAATTTCATATATATATGTAAACAAAGAATGCATATTTAATAGATGGGTAGCATGTATTGTCTAGAAAGACTGAGTTTCTAGCTTAGTGTCTAAATTTTAAGTTACTTGATTTTTTTGTCTCTAATGCATTGTACTATGTAGTAAGAACATTTCTGCTTAATATTTTATCTACAAAATTACTTGTTAAAATTATGTAGGGAAACAATAAACATTTGGAAATGGTTTTCTGTTTAATGCAATATGAACAATAAAATCCATTATTGTTTAGTAGAACTTTACAGATGAACATTTTTAAAGTTTTGTTTAGATTGGAGCTTTGCCATTTGACAGCCATTTCATCTTGCATGGGTAGGAGTGTATGAACTGTGAAGGAAAAATGAAATGAGTTGTAAAGAGTCTGAAGAATAGCTTTGGACACAAGTGGTGTCAGGTAACTGAGTAAACTCAATGCAGAGAAGGAACAGAGAAGATGGGATCAAGTTGGCTGGAATTCCAGTGATCTTCCTGATGGCTGCAGTAAATGTCCACCAAAAAGTAGGCTTTGATTTTCTTTTGGAGGGGTGAAGAAGTAAGGGAATAAAGTGAAGGTTAACAAACTAAACCAGTTGAGTGGAGTGTTAAGGCAGTAACTACTACAGCAGAGACAGTTAATCAACCGTAGGGGTTGATCTCCCACTGTTTGGGTCAAGGTGCTTTAGTAAAGCCATAAAAATGGTGATTTTAAATATAACTATTGGATGAAATAATAAACTGGGCTTTAGGATAGAAGGATGGCAGTGTGCTCAGTAAAGGTTAGGCACTTATCTGATGCTCAGTCAGTGAAGATTTTGATGTTTCATGCCCCCTATCCTGTGGATACTACCCAGGTGCTTGGTCATTCTCACTAAGAGCTGTTGAGATTTCCAATGCTCTTTTGTCTCAAGTCTAGAATAATTCAAGTTACCAAATTCTAAGCCATTCTTCAGGGCTAATCTCAAGTCTATCCTGCCTGCTGCTGAAGAGAGGAAGATTGTGTTAAAGGCAGGGAGGATTAACATTCATTAGTTTGGAATCAATTAGCAGAGAGTACCACATACGCAGTCCAGGAGGTGCTGTAGCAGACAAGTGATTTTTCCTTCACGCGAATGCTCACAGCATTGGAAGAAGAGTTTATTCCTGGGCAATTTAGAAGTGGAAAAAAGCCTTAATTGCAGATATTCTGCATCTTTTTCCTTCACTGAAATGCAATGGGTTGGAGGAATATACCGGGATGAAGAGAAGCTTTTAAATTGTAGTAGAAATACTTTTTAAAGTTGGATGTATGCAAGTGTTTATATGCCATAAATTTCAAGGAACTGGTTTTAATTTTTAAATGAAAAAAGGTGGTTTAGAAAGAAGGGAAGAAGAAAGTTTAATGAACTTTATCTGTTTTGTGATGAACCACATACTTCTAGAGAAGTGAATGGTAGTACCTACAGCAAACCAGGGAGAAATCTAAACGTGTCATTCAGAAACTGAACTGTCATATTGAATCTCTCTCAAATCTGAAACACAATTCTTTGAAATTCTTTGGTTAAAGTGTAGAACGTGAGGCAGCTCCACAACACTGTTGCTAGGATCCAGAGGGTTTGCACCTTCAGCGCTGCTAACAGAAAATTTCTTGCATGTTCAGGGAAAGTTACGACTCCCCTTTCTATCTGGTATCATATTTTGAAGTGTAGCTCTTTCATATTTTGAAATGCTACTCTTTTATATTTTGTTTCCACTTAGGATTATTAGAGGCTGCTGAACAAAACTCCAAACACCTTTTCTAATAATTTAAGATAACATCATTACTGCAAGTTTACTTTTAAATAACATCACTACTAAATGCAAATATGTTTCTACACATCAGTGATAGATTGTTGTTGAATAAAAATAAGATCTTCTTTATATGTGTTTGATGCTATGGTAGTAGAAGTCTAATCTCATGATTATTGCTTTGTATTTTGTGTAATACCTGACAGACGTTTAAATACAGCCAAGACTACTGAAAAGTGATGTCAAGGAGAAAAACAAAGACAACCTGAGTTAACAAACCTCTGTGTGTTAGAAGCATGAAAACGTCAAACTTTATTTCATACGGTTCCATGTTTTCTGATTCAGGGCTGTTAACTTCCAGACAGGTGTTTAATTAAATATCTCTCATATACTTGTACATGAGGCAGGCAGTGCAGTGAGAAGCACTCAACACCTTGCAAACATCAACCTCTTGCCACGTGCTCTGGTAAAACAATGAACATTCTTTCTCTTTGGGTTTGCAGGCAGGAGCTTCCCAGGTCATCTTCACTAATCCACTGGAGATTGTCAAGATCCGGTTGCAGGTAGCAGGGGAAATCACCACAGGACCCAGAGTCAGTGCCCTCTCTGTTATAAAAGATTTAGGCCTTCTTGGTCTTTATAAGGTATGTATTTCTGCTATGAGTGGCTTCATTGTTGTATGTTTTATGCTAAACTTGTACCTTGTAGAAACAAAAACTGTTAAAACCGAAAAAACCTTTTGAACTTAAAACCAATCTCTTCCTGCAGGGCAGCCCCACAGTGGAAAACTGAAGAAAACCCACTTCTATATTAATGGCAGTGGGATACAAAAAAATACTCCCCCATTCTATCCTTTAGGCTTTTATGCCAAGCTGCAGGGAGTCCTGTATTGCAGACCTGCTGGCTTCTGGCACTGATCATTTCATTTGGTGGGGTTTTGTGAAAAGTTTCTTTAGCTTTCCCTGTGTGTTTTCCTTACATTTATTTTGAATCTCTGTTATCTCTGTTGTTATCTTTGCAGCAGGATATTCTGTTTGTCTTAATAATTTGACATCAGTGAAACAGTAGTGGAGTTTAGTAGGATTCAGATTTTTAAGAAGTTAAGTGGTAGGATTTGTCAATAACGAGTTCCACTTAAAAAAGACCCATACTGTACTGTACTGCAGCAGAATGCCAGTCAACAGATTCCTTCCCTGCAGGTGTACTTACTACCATCATTACAGATCATGTGTAATGGAGCAGAAGCTATTAGTTTTCTTAAACAAGGAAGAGTATTTCTCCCTCTATCTTCTTCCAGTGCAAGGGGTAATACGTACATTCAGCAGTTACAGTAGCTCTGCACTTACAGGACACTTGTACATGATTTGTCCACAGACCTGCACTAATGCTATAAAAACGTGCACATTTATTTTTGCAGCTGAAGCTTTTGTTTTGAATCAATAGATGGGACTCATGACCATTACATTTCCTATGGATCACAGGTGTTCTGGTGCATGGGACCAAAGCACCATTTCTGTTTGCAGTCCTTAAACAACTGATCTTACTAAAAATTCCACTGTTCTTTAGAACTGCATTATCATTTGTGAATGAACTCATTTTAGAGCAGGAAGTATCTTTGTGAAAATCACTGAAGGGACAAATTTCTCTTTACCAGGTCTTTGGCTTGAGACATAAAAAGTTTGTAAGGAGTGCTGTCTGTTACTGTAACTCCTGGGTGGATGACCTCAGGTGTGGAGGCTGCTGGCTTGGAGTATTCTGGTTGAGTATTCCAGCCAGGAGTGGTTGTTTTGTAATGTGCATGCTATTAGGATATGCAAATCAGCTTTTTTGGACAGATCAGTGTTTATTTGAGCTTTGCACACACGGAATAATTTTAGTTGGCTCATGACTGAAGTTACTAAAAGATTATATATAGTTTATTACGAGTATTCCACTGTTTCTACAGTGGTGCAGTGGCTACAAAGTTCTGAGGAACTCTCAAATGCCAGGTTGTGGCCAGGAGCTACTCCTTGCAGTATTGTCGTGACCCACTAGTTTTCTATGCCTGCATCTTCCCTTGACTAGAAGACTCCCATTTTGCAGCAGTTTCCCTCTTGTGCCTTCCAGTGCAGCTTCTTCAGTCGACCAGATGACGATCTGATGATTGCTATGAGGTCTTAAGTGTCCTCACCAATATTTTAGTAGTGCTTTTGTGTTTGGTGGAAATAATGGCATGCAAGGACTTTTTGCTTTCATGGTTATGTGCTCTTGTCAGCAAGATGTAAGAACAGATATTTTGTCACTTTCTTCACCACATTTGGACACATCATATCTAAAAGGCATTTATCCTAGGTACTGATGTCAGGATTGAGGGCTCGTGTATTGCTTACAGAAATGAGATGAGAACCTTGAATCTTCTTCCTTCTAGAAACTGACTTTAGATGTGCTTTATTCTTTTTTCAAGTTCAACTCTACATCTGTTTCCTGAGACACTTTTGTTATGTACCTGGTAGATCAAAAGTGTTGGTACCTCCCAGCCTCAGGCTGCCTTCAGGGGATCAGTTTTACCCTTATTTACAAAATCTATTTGTATGATGTCTCTTTTCTGTGTGACAGGGTGCCAAAGCATGTTTCCTCCGAGACATTCCCTTTTCTGCAATCTACTTCCCAGTTTATGCTCACAGTAAACTGATGCTTGCTGATGAAAATGGCCGTGTGGGAGGCCTTAATCTCCTTACAGCTGGAGCCATTGCAGGTAATTTTGCAGAATGTTTTCTAGAAGTACTTTTTTTTTCTTCTTCTTCTTTTAGTGAGTAATATTTAATATTCATTCAGTAGCCCCATATGAAGGAAGGGTACTGTACCATTGTATCTGATTTAATCTAAATTTGATCACTGTAATCCTTAGTGGGAGGTGATGTAATTTTGATGAGAGCTAATTGCATTTGCATAATGTGGATAAACAGAGTAATGCAGCTCAGCAACTTGTACTCAAATTTGATCTGTCTGTCTCAATGGGGTTTTACTTGTTACTCTGCTCTCAGAGTTGAAGGCTAATTTGAATCTTTGATGAACATGAGATAGCATAAAATCCAAGAAGAAAATGGTCTATCTAGTTTTAGATTCCTTAATAACTGTGAGGAAACTTTGTTCAAATGTAATTGCTAAAAACAGAGCATTGTTTAGTAAAGTAGCTAAAGTTGAAGTATCATACCCTGAAATTTACAGTATTTTAAGGCTTCTCAAAAATCCTTAGTATAAAGCAAATAAGCAGCTTCTATAAAAAGCTTTTTTTTCTAAATGGCAAAACATGTAAAACTACTACATGTGACCTGTATTGGTGGATATTTAAAAATGTGGGTACAGATGGACAGATTCTGTGCTGATGAGTATTAGATCACTAGAATGAAAACCAGGTGTATGCAGCCCCTCCATCATGGTTGGAATATGTGCAGTTTAGAAACATCATTTTGTTACTTGTTCCAGTGATAAGGAATCACTGTAAATATATCAGTCATGAGCTGCCTGTGTGTAAAGGGCAGTTTCCCATATTGGACTTGATGCAGAGCGTGGCTGCACCTGCTCGGTGCCAGCTGATACATCCCTCATGCCAGAGGGGAGGGAGACACCAGCTAGGAAACCAGGAACAGATTTATAGCCCTGTTTATTCTCAAGTAATGCAGAGCTGCCTGATGTTGAAAATTATCTATCTTACAGAATTCATACAAGCACATGTAAGTATTATTATTTAACTTGTATCTCATATAAAGACTTTTTCACAGCTGCTCTTTGTTTGTTTAGTGTTTCTGAGTCATTCACAGTAAGTGATGAACCCTATTAAAAATATGTGTAAATGTGGCAGGCCTAGTTTTATAGTGTGTAGAGGAATCTTCCTTTCTGAATTGCAAACCTCAAATTCCCAATTGCTCCATCTCTTCCTGTTAGGCGTGGGCAGCAGGGAAGAATCCAGGCTGAACAGATCTGCCTGTAAAGGAAAATCTGCCTTTGGTTGCTGTTAGTGTATGCTTGTAGGCTTCCATTTTCCTGCAAAACCTCCTAAATCCATCAGCAACACTTCAGAGTTTATGGTCACCTATGCAACACCAATTTTAGAACTTCAATGAAAGACAAAAATAAAATTTTAAGTCAGAAGATGGTTCATCTTTTGAGAAGGTTGAAATTTTTGCAGTCTTCAGAAATATCTCAGACAACACCGGTAAAGACTGTGGAGTACATTTCTGAAAACTTTCTCCTTTTCTTTGACTAGAAAGCCAAGAGTGGTGCTTTGGAAAACGAAATTTGTTCTTCCATCACTGCTGGCTAATATCATGCTGTTGGTACTAAGCAGATTTGTAAAAAACACCTTCCTTGTCCTCAGTTTTTTTATGGCTTTGCCTGTTGAAGAAGGCAGCATCTGTCCTCCTACAGCACTGTTCAAACAGCAGCACAGATTTATTTCTGTAGAATAGGTGTTTTGAGTGGTAATTCTCTTATTAACAGCTTTAACAAATGGATGTGTAGGATTCAAGTTCCCAAATCAGTCATCTATGTAATGGGTGAAGTAGGTTGTAGAGTATTATCAAATAAAGGTTCCACAACTGATTTTTGTCATGGATATTTCTTACTACATATATATATAGCATATGTGTGAATTTAGAAATACTTTTTATCTGTTTGAAACTACTGTTAGTGACAGACCTCTAAAAGATGTAGAGAATTGCTGCTGACAGTAAAGAAAAGAATAATAAGCTATCAGTTATAGCTTTTAGATTTAGAAGAAATTTAAAAGGATCAAGCACAGCCATTAATATTAACACCAAGTGTTAGAGCTTGCATTTTTAGGAACATCTGCTTCTTGCAGAAAATATTAAAGTTTGCAGTCATATTTTTCAGTTAGAAGTGTTTCATCTTTTAAGAGATCCTTTGTGCAAATTAAATGTGGTTTTCTTCTAAAAGGTGTGCCTGCTGCTTCTTTGGTAACCCCTGCTGATGTCATCAAGACAAGACTGCAAGTGGCAGCTCGCGCTGGCCAGACAACATACAGCGGAGTTGTTGACTGCTTTAGGAAGATCCTCCATGAGGAAGGCCCCTCGGCTCTTTGGAAGGGAGCTGGAGGTGAGAAACACACTCTGAATGCTGCAGCTGACCCCAAATCTGCAAAAGAGCACTCACTTTTTTAAGGACTTGAATTAGAGCAGTATATACGAGGTCTGATTCTGAGAAATGTAACACCCAGTTAAAAATGTTCAGCTTCTCGCCTGAGAAATGACTTTCTTTGACACTATGATTTGTAATATTTAACAGCTCGTGTGTTCAGATCTTCACCCCAGTTTGGTGTCACGTTGGTCACTTATGAACTTCTGCAGAGATGGCTCAGTATCGATTTTGGAGGCCTGTAAGTCAAATGTTTGCCTTTTAGCTTGCACATAAAACCCTGCCATCTTTTTTTAAAAAAAAAAATTTTACTTTTTTTTATGCTTCTAAAGAGACGCTGCTTCTAAACAGATGAGAACTATTTAATATTTATTTTAATTAACTTAGTAAAATTTTTATTTCCACTGTAGCCTGTCTCTTANCTTGTTACTCTGCTCTCAGAGTTGAAGGCTAATTTGAATCTTTGATGAACATGAGATAGCATAAAATCCAAGAAGAAAATGGTCTATCTAGTTTTAGATTCCTTAATAACTGTGAGGAAACTTTGTTCAAATGTAATTGCTAAAAACAGAGCATTGTTTAGTAAAGTAGCTAAAGTTGAAGTATCATACCCTGAAATTTACAGTATTTTAAGGCTTCTCAAAAATCCTTAGTATAAAGCAAATAAGCAGCTGCTATAAAAAGCTTTTTTTCTAAATGGCAAAACATGTAAAACTACTACATGTGACCTGTATTGGTGGATATTTAAAAATGTGGGTACAGATGGCCAGATTCTGTGCTGATGAGTATTAGATCACTAGAATGAAAACCAGGTGTATGCAGCCCCTCCATCATGGTTGGAATATGTGCAGTTTAGAAACATCATTGGGCTGGGCAGACCTTTTGTTACTTGTTCCAGTGATAAGGAATCACTGTAAATATGTCAGTCATGAGCTGCCTGTGTGTAAAGGGCAGTTTCCCATATTGGACTTGATGCAGAGCGTGGCTGCACCTGCTCGGTGCCAGCTGATACATCCCTCATGCCAGAGGGGAGGGAGACACCAGCTAGGAAACCAGGAACAGATTTGTAGCCCTGTTTATTCTCAAGTAATGCAGAGCTGCCTGATGTTGAAAATTATCTATCTTACAGTATTCTTACAAGCTCATATAAGTATTATTATTTAACTTGTATCTCATATAAAGACTGTTTTTCACAGCTGCTCTTTGTTTGTTTTAGTGTTTCTGAGTCACTCACAGTAAGTGATGAACCCTATTAAAAATACGTGTAAATGTGGCAGGCCTAGTTTTATAGTGTGTAGAAGAATCTTCCTTTCTGAATTGCAAACCTCAAATTCCCAATTGCTCCATCTCTTCCTGTTAGGCATGGGCAGCAGGGAAGAATCCAGACTGAACGGATCTGCCTGTAAAGGAAAATCTGCCTTTGGTTGCTGTTAGTGTATGCTTGTAGGCTTCCATTTTCCTGCAAAACCTCCTAAATCCATCAGCAACACTTCAGAGTTTATGGTCACCTATGCAAAGTGACTTGCTAAACTTTTAATTCAGTATTTACCAATTTTAGAACTTCAATGAAAGACAAAAATAAAATTTTAAGTCAGAAGGTGGTTCATCTTTTGAGAAGGTTGAAATTTTTGCAGTCTTCAGAAATATCTCAGACAACACCATTAAAGACTGTGGAGTACATTTTGAAAACTTTTTCCTTTCCTTTGACTAGAAAGCCAAGAGTGGTGCTTTGGAAATGGAAATTTGTTCTTCCATCACTGCTGGCTAATATCATGCTGTTGGTACTAAGCAGATTTGTAAAACACCTTCCTTGTCCTCAGTCTTTTTATGGCTTTGCCTGTTGAAGTAGGCAGCATCTGTCCTCCTACAGCACTGTTCAAACAGCAGCAGAGGTTTATTTCTGTAGAATAGGTGTTTTGAGTGGTAATTCTCTTATTAACAGCTTTAATAAAGGGATGTGTAGGATTCAAGTTCCCAAATCAGTCATCTATGTAATGGGTGAAGTATGTTGTAGAGTATTATCAAATAAAGGTTCCACAACTGATTTTTGTCATAGATATTTCTTACTACATATATATATAGCATATGTGTGAATTTAGAAATACCTCTTTTATCTGTTTGAAACTACTGCTAGTGACAGAAGTAAAGAAAAGAATAATAAGCTATCAGTTATAGCTTTTAGATTTAGAAGAAATTTAAAAGGATCAAGCACAGCCATTAATATTAACACCAAGTGTTAGAGCTTGCATTTTTAGGAACATCTGCTTCTCGCAGAAAATACTAAAGTTTGCAGTCATTTTTCAGTTAGAAGTGTTTCATCTTTTAAGAGATTCTTTGTGCAAATTAAATGTGGTTTTCTTCTAAAAGGTGTGCCTGCTGCTTCTTTGGTAACCCCTGCTGATGTCATCAAGACAAGACTGCAAGTGGCAGCTCGCGCTGGCCAGACAACATACAGCGGAGTCGTTGACTGCTTTAGGAAGATCCTCCATGAGGAAGGCCCCTCGGCTCTTTGGAAGGGAGCTGGAGGTGAGAAACACACTCTGAATGCTGCAGCTGACCCCAAATCTGCAAAAGAGCACTCACTTTTTTAAGGACTTGAATTAGAGCAGTATATACAAGGTCTGATTCTGAGAAATGTAACACCCAGTTAAAAATGTTCAGCTTCTCTCCTGAGAAATGACTTTCTTTGACACTATGATTTGTAATATTTAACAGCTCGTGTGTTCAGATCTTCACCCCAGTTTGGTGTCACGTTGGTCACTTATGAACTTCTGCAGAGATGGCTCAGTATCGATTTTGGAGGCCTGTAAGTCAAATGTTTGCCTTTTAGCTTGCACATAAAACCCTGCCATCTTTAAAAAAAAAAATCTTACTTTTTTTCATGCTTCTAAAGAGACGCTGCTTCTAAACAGATGAGAACTATTTAATATTTATTTTAATTAACTTAGTAAAATTTTTATTTCCACTGTAGCAAGCTGTTTTGTCCATTGTCGCTGGGTCAATGGAACCTGAATAAATTTACAAAGCTATCAGTAAAAATGTAACTTCAGTTTTGGCTTTGATTTCCCATTAAATCACAGTCTGAATTCAATTTTACTTGACCATAGAAGTGCACTAAGGTCAGCTTTAGCAGTATTACTACTCTAGATTTTGTGAAGTTATTCAGGCTTAAGAAAAGACTTTATCTAAAGGCTTTTTTTTTTTCTTTTTTTCCCATTTCCTTTTTCTTTCAAACAGGAAACCTTCTGGATCAGAACCTACCCCAAAAACTCGCATTTCAGATCTTCCTCCTGTTAATCCTGAGCATATAGGTGGATACAGACTTGCTACAGCTACATTTGCTGGTATAGAAAATAAATTTGGTTTATATCTTCCAAAGTTTCGATCTTCTGTCACCACCTCAGGTCAACCAAGTAGCAGCTGAATCCTGAAAAGATTTTTCAATCTAACAAAGTGATGCAGTGGAGAAAGTTCACAAGAGTAGTACTGTATTTTTTCTGGTCAGCTGCATGTTGTCTAGCTGAACTGAGCTTGCAACTCTAATTACTCCTTTCTAATATTAATATATACCTGCATTTATTTGTTTATTTGCACACAAGGAACTGATTGAAGCTGTGGTTCTATGCCTTGTTTTAACCAGTGGCATGAAGCTGTAGCCTAGACTTTGCCTTGCACAGCTTGCATTCAATGTTACTGTACATATTGTACATCTTTGTACAGAGACATCATGGCATCTATACACGTACATTTATATAATGGGTATTGCAGTTCAAAATAGTTTGAAATGTACAGAATGTTTTGAAGGAGTTTTGTTAACAATCGTGACAATAAAACATTTAAAAACATGTCAGTTCTATTCTTTGTGTTCATAGGAAAGTTGCCCAGAGTTTTGTTTTTCTCCATACTTTATGGACCACAGATTAAAATTTAAATATTTGATGCACCCATTTAATGAATGTACAGTACAGAATACAGCCTCTGAAGAAATGCATTTCACTGCTAGTAACAAAGGCATTAAAATGCAATGTACTACCTTCTCAGTGTAAGAGAACACAGGGATTAGAAGGAGTATTTTATTTTGAAGCACTACTTTGTAACAAGGAGTTCCCTTGAAATACATGGTAATACTAAGTGTGTAATAGATCTTGCCTCTATGGTAGCATATTTAAAACACAATGACATATTTGCCAGTTATTAGCAGACTCCATAGCTTTTTCAGGATTTATTACTCAGAGTGCTTTTTTTTTCCCAGAATGTAAAACCTTATGTAAAAAAAATGGAAGGCATTGTCTTTGATTCTAGTTTGTTTTTTCAAAATCTTTCAGTGGTAAAACAAACAAAGACCAACGCCCAAAACCCACAACTTGCTTTCATATACTCATCACTGGAAAAACTGATTGTTTAGACTTCCTAATGGAACGCTAAGTTAAAGGAGAGGAGAAAGAAAAAACAAACTATTTCTAGCATAATGTCTGCCAAATGTTTATCTGGTATAATTCTAAAATGCAAAAAAATGTCAGAAGAAATAGCGGAGTTGAGATTTCTACAGTCCCAGAGGAAAAGCAGTTACACTGCCCATAGAGAGAGGGGAGAGGTGGGTGGGTTTCCAGCCTTGCTTACTGAAGGATGACAACCCCTGGTCTTTAGTTTTACATTTCAGGGTTAAACATGCTGGAGCACAGCGTATCCCAGTGGTATAAACTCATTTGAGGTTCTGTTATGTTCTTGCTCAGGTGATAGCAGGCCAATATGTAAAGTTTTTAGTCAGCTTATGAAGAAATGGCTTTTCAAAAACGGAACACTACAAACACAGACAAGCCCTCCTTCAGTTCCAGCCTCTAAGCAAGATGCAAAATATTTTGGTGCTGAATAATATTTAGTGAGCTAGAGGTTACAATACATTGAGCTAGAGTTTGATCACTATTTTGCAACATGCATATATATAACCCCATTAGAAGGCTTCCTGTTTATCTTGATTAGCTTTTTTTTTTTTTTAAAGCATCACCTGTTCTGTATATTCTTTTAGAGCCAGACTTCCCAGGAACTCTCTCCTGTATCTATTTTGTTCTGTGCTTTTCTAAACAGATAAAAAACTGTGGGTACCCACTGGTGATTGATCATAGTCACAGCTTGTTGACTGACTTGATCAAGGCCTTAGGAGCCTTCACAAAGCATTTGTATTTCTTCCAGGTCCAAAACTGGCCAGTGTGGCTCCCAGGATGATCATTTACACTACCTAGTGTCACTGTTGGCCTTTTCCTGTTGCCAGTATGGGCTTTACAACTTTTAAAACGTGGATTCAGCTATTTGGTGAGGGGGGGAAACACAAGCAGGAATGAATACAGAATTATTCTGTTAAAAATGATTGAAACCAAATCCCATATGACCTATATGTTCATGCCACAATCCACTGAAAGAAAGCCTTACCTACTGAATTTCTGGAAAAAGTAAGGCTGACAGAAATGTAGTATGAAAGATGCAATGATCTCAGTAAACAAACAAATAAACCAAAAATCAGCAAGACAATGGAACACATATGAAGAAATCTTGTGCCTGAAATGTAAAAATCATCACATGATGTGCCTGTTCTTTATATAGTTTGCATGTTTCTCAACTGAGCAGATGTCTGCTGCCATAAGGTTGAGACAGACATACAAGACAATCATCAAACTGAACAGCATCACTTTGCATTGTCACTTTTGAGAACACCAACGGAAACCAAAATACATTTCACTTTTAAACCCAATGAAAAAGAGATCCTCTTGAAGACAGAACTGCTGTTACTGCTGCCTTTGTCATTATGAGCTGCTTGCAGCAGAACTGGGACAAGGATAAGTTGAAAAAAAAAAATCAAAAGTCAACCTTAAAATAAAATGAAGAAACAGTAAGAATACTTCTGGACATAAAGCTGATTAAGGAATATAAACTGATTTCCTACTTTAAGCATATAAAACACCTGGCAAAATAAGGCTGTAGCAGGTAGGAATACTAACACTGGAGTCCTAAGTTAAAGGCCTCAATCTGGCCCCCCCCCCACAAAAAAAAACAAAACCCAAAACCAAAAACCTAAACCAAAATCAACACAACTCCCTCCCCACCAAACCCAAAACTAGTCTTGACTGAAAACTTCGTAATGTCCTAAAAAAGATGCACTCAAAAAATTCAACCTTTAACAGAAATTCCAACCATTCTGCTCCAAGCCACTGTTTCAATAAAAATATTTTGTTTCAGTAAACATGTTATAAAAGCAATGAAAACGTACTTCTTTATACAAAAAATTAGTAGCAAGTCCATAGTCTAGAGAATGCAAATCATTATACTGTAGAAATTAAGTAAAAATCTAATTCCTTATCCTTTGGAAAAGAAAAATTTGAGAACAGTAGCCTTTTCCTTTTTGGCTAACTGCCACAATAGGAAGTAAAAGTTAGGAGTAGAAAACAGCTCTGATGAGTGTAGTAAAATGAAAACAGCAGCTCCCAGGAACTTTCTACTCTCAAAGTACTAAGGGGACACAGATTAGGGGTCAGGGCAGCTGACAGGTGCTCATATAATGTTTATTTATGAACCAGTCTCACTTTTTAATGCACCAATTCAAACAGAACAACTTAGTATTAAATATTTCATTAATTCGGGTCCAAATCAAATAACTTTGCAACTACAGACAAATTTTTATTCACATATTACCCACTACCAGTCTGAGGCTTGTCTATATATTAACAATGAAACTTACTTGGAACACATGCATGCAAATTCACAGGTAATTTGAAGAGTTCAAATTAAAGAATATTTCAGAGATTTACTACCTAATGAAGGTTAGTTTGTGTATTATAGAAAGTTTAGTTTAGAAACAAAACTTCTACTTTTCAGAAATAGATAACTGTTACAAAGTGGAAATTTCAGCAGCCCAAAGCCAATTTACACCAGGTTAGTGTTTCAGCAAAGGTAGCTCCTTGCAAATTCAAAATTAACTGTATTAAAGGTTGCACAAGTCCAAGAATGTGCTTGTAATTTATATATAAAAAGTGACAATGCAAGATCTGATTCTCAGTGCTCTTAATACACTGCCGAAGCCTATAGTTGAATCCACATACTCCTCCCTTGAGCTGTTTATTTGAACTGACACATTCTTACACTTTTAAGATCTGCATGAAATCATTCACAAGCCTACCACTGCCTCCTGTTCTTACAGATCTAGGCCGGTATGCGGGTTGCAGCCTCCTCCTCTGCATCAGCTCTGTTGGCGTTTATTTCTGCCAACGTCCGACCAAACCGGGTCCACTCATCGCTGCGAGGAACCGCAATTTGCTGTTGACAAAGAGAATGTGAATAAAAACAGAGCTAATTTTGAACAGCAGAGGGCTTAAGTAACATTCCAAAGAGGTTCTGTAGAAAAGCTTGCCTTCATTTACTGTAACTTTTAGAACAGTCTGAACATCTAAAGCTCTGACTAAAGAGCTGATTTTGAGAATCCTGTATTTAAGCATGTCATGATACTATTACAAGCTCGAGTGATACATGTCCATCTGAGAGACAGCCTCCAAAGGGGAATACTAATGCCATGTCCTCACCAAATCCATTAGTTATGTACTACTGCAGTACATATACTTGCAGTAGCAACAGCTTCCCTCTAAGAATAAAGTCAAGGCTGTTTCACTGCAACATTTTTTGATGACTACTTGTCAAGCTGTGGTCAGAATTCACATGTGCCACAGTTATAAAAAAAATAGCATCTCTACAAACAAAACCATCGATTTTGATTGTATTTCACTGGCCTTACAGCTACGTTCTTACTTTTTTATTGGCTGCCAGATGGCATGTGAGGAAGTTATGCTAGAATATCTGAAGCAGACACAAAAAGGAAACATGGATTTGAAAATAAAAATTAAACCTCATTCTTCAACACACAGGAAAAAAGTCAAAAGCGACTTGATAAGAGTAAAAGTCAAAGAAATTGGGAGTGTTTTGTAATGTACTTTGCACAATACACAGTATACATACCTCACCCACGTCATATATAACTATTTGTCCCTCTGAATCACCTACAGCAATCTCTCTCCCCGAATGCGTCCATCTCACACGGTTCAGAGCAGGATTGCCCTCCACAGTAATGCTTGCAGTTGGCACCTGTATCCATTTAAAACACACTGCTAAAAATGCACAAGGATTCTATAAGCTACAGACTACAGAACACACTTAGTCCCTCAGTGTTGTATCAGAAGAAGTGGCCAGCATTTCAGCTGAGGCAGAGTATGTCGCTCTCACAGATGCTGAGCGATCTTAAGCTGTCACCAGCGATATGACCAAAACAACACATCTTGTCCCTTGGCCAAAGAACAGACAGACAACCTCTATCAAAATGTAGATCTGGACAGGAGGCACAGACATGAGTTAGAGTCCTGGGATCTCAAGAAAGATTATGACAGAGGGAAGGATTAAATCAGCTGCTTTGGCAGGCCAGCTCTGAAAGCTAGAACCAGGTAATTCCAATTTGCAGCCATTGGCTTATGTTCCTCCAGAACTGTTCTTTCTACTATATGAAGTTTTAAGGAAAATTTAAGTACTGAGTATCTGTCAGGATTTTCCTCTCACCCACCTTCAACAAGTTTAAATCTCAGAAAAGGTTTATACCATAATCAAGTTTATAGCTCACACCAGAAAACACAAAAAACCCCAGTTCTCCAAGTTTAGAAACAGATTACAATTTCACTGCAGTATTGCTGCAGCAATAGGAACAACAGCAGTGTGTGGCAACAGGGCTGCTCACACTGTTAAACTACAGACTTGCAGAGGCCATGCTGGGGGGTGGCTATAACCACTTTGACAACATGGATCAGTGTTACACTGACAGATGTGTGGCACCCTTGTGCCAATTTAATTACTGCTGTTACTCACTATGGGAGTCATTTGAGTTACATCCCCATTATTAAAGAATAGTATTGGTTACACAGAAACCACTGGAACCAGAGAATATTTAGGAACAACAAAGAAAAAAAGCACAACAAGCTCTTGACATCACCATCTTCTAAGTTTACAAGCACTTCTCAGCTACATTTGGAAGTTAACCTGATTGCCTCACCTCAGTATCATTGTTGAGATTCCACAGGTCAAGCCTGCCCATCCCATCCACACAGGCAAACAAGGCAGGGTGAGTTGGAGACCACATCACATCATAAACATAATCTGAGTTGTCTTCAAAGGAGTAGAGAGGTTTGTTATTCTGAAAAAAACCCAAACCAACAAACATAACAATGCAATATCCATACTCTGCACTTCAAAAATTCTGAAGCTAACAGCTAAGGCAAAAAAATTCAATAGCATTATCAGCAATAAGTAAAAAGTGATTAATATTTTGAATTTTAAAAATATGCCTCTGCAAGCAGCCAAAAATAAAAGCTATTATTTAAGGCACACTTCCTAAAGCATGCAGCCTTTTTGCTGGCTGCTAATACAAAACAATGAGTAACAAGCAAATAGTGTAAAAGAGTAAATTTAATGCATTAGGAATCTTGTAAATCAAGCCAATGATAATTCAGTGACAGCACTTTGTATTATTACTGGGAGTCTCTAACTCTGCTTTGTATTCCTTGGGGCACCAAGCTAACATAGAAAGAGGTAAGTACAGCAAAGGCAATGATACATGTGGAAACTGTGAGCCTCCTGAAGCTTAATTGCATTCAATTTTGGTGCTGCCTCTTTATACTCCAAAAAATTGTAGCAAAACATTTTCTTTATGCATAATATAAAGCAACTGATTTTAAACATGATTTACATTTGATTACATTGTAATTGTTGCTAACAGCAAAAGGATGAACAGAATGGATGAGAAGTATACACATGATTGTACAATCTGAGAGCAAAGCTTGATGTTGTTAACCACAGTTTTGTTTATCAGCTGCCTCCTCTTTGTAGGACTGCTGTTAGAACCTAGAGAGCTACACACAATTTGACTTCAGTTTATTGAAGTTTTTTAAGTAGCTTACATTATAGCACCACCTTGTGTTAAGAACTACAAAAATCCCACTGAACTATGAATTACCTTGGTTGTCCAAAGCTTTACTGTCCAGTCAAAAGAAGAGGTGACAAAAAGATGTGAGAAGTCTACAGGCCCAACTGCTGCATGGCAGTTGATACCTGTGATTGGTCCCTGGTGTCCTTCAAACATCTCACTGATTCCAGCTTTGCTGTTTTAGAATATAACACCAAGGTTAATTTATCTGGAAACCATGTATCTGCAGACAGCACTGACATGCAATTTAAATACAGCCAAGAGAACACTTTGTTACTTTGTATGGATACTACCCCACTACAAATGCTTCATGAAGACTGGATCACAGAAGACCAGACTTGAATATGGCTTTTAACTTTAACATCTATTTTCTGCTAACCTTAAGTGCCAAAATATACCACGGGGAGAAGAGACTCATTCAGCAGGTATTAGTCCACACATTTAACTACATTAGTTTCCAAGCAGTAGCTAAAAGTTCCACTCACAATGAACAAAACCCAGTCCTCAGGAATGAGCGTAAAATACCCTCTGCCTTAAGAGAAGCTGCATGTACTTTGCAGACACCAAGTTCAGACATAAACCAGCAACACTATATCACAAACAGTCTCCTTTCAGAAGTGACAAAAAAGAAGGAAGGAAGAGATGGGAAGCATGTTACACAAAACTGATACAATTTGGGGTATTTTGGAAGCAAAAAGCTGTGCAGCAAGAGTGATGTGTTTGAGATGAAACCTGGACACTCAATTATATTTAAGAAAGCAATTGATAAGATACAGTCAGACAATTTCAAAATAGATTGAACAGCATGAGAAAAGCCAGACAATTTAAGATTTGTGCGTGATGCTACTGTACAATTATCTGTAGAACTGATACAAAGTTTGGAACGCTCTGCTACAATTCAAATGAATAAAACTACAGTGACCTATGCTGCCCTCATCAGCACAAACAGCTCCCTGTCACGGAACACAGCACAGCACCAACTCAGTATTGCAACTTCTGGTTTTAATCAACTCTTACTCAGGAAGAAGTGCTCTTTGGAATTCATATTCTGTTAATTTGAACTCTTTCAAGACAAAGGAGTAAACACTCAATTTAAATAATTTACAACTGTAAAGCATGCAGGGGACTCATTCTTTCACTTTTTATTTCCTTTGAATGATTAAAGTTTGTATTTACCTGCCATGACGACAAGCAGTGTACACTGAGCCTTCCTCACTGCCAACAACAAAGTTGTTGACATCTCCAACAGGGAATGACATGCAAGTCACAGCCACAGCCTTGGACTGCTTGTGAACCAGCTCCATGCTATCCTGTAGTGAAAAATTCAGCAGCTCACTTAAAAATAAATTTGAAATATTAAAATCTACAAAGTTTTTCAATAGTAAGTATTTCTTCGTGTTTTACTTGGACAGAATTGGGCAGGACTAAAAAAGTTACTTCTTGGTAAAACTGCTCACCACTAACACAAGGGCAAAAAAAATATACAAAAGGATCATCAGACAGTATTTGATTCCACGCAGGGAGAATTATTTTACCTTGTACTCACCAAGCTACCTGAAGTATCATTCCATGCATGGCTAAAAGGTTATTAATACTTTTTTAGAACATTAAGTTTAAAAAATATATTCATCTGGAATAGATACTGTATCTAAAGCCATCTTACCTGAGGTTGGGAAAGCATGTCCAGACTCCAAGAGCATATTTTCCCATCAGTTGAGATACTGATCAGATTATGAGCATTCTGCGTACCAACAACATTTACACAGTATACTGGGTGCTAGGAAATATAAAGCACTATCAGAAAAAGGAATTTCCAAGCAATAACCAACTCTAGTACAATTCACAGGAAAATACACAATGACTATTTAACAAGGCATAAAAGATTGATCACAATACAGTACACTTTGATTTTTATGAATAGCCCAGTTCTTCAGTGATAGCACTGGCAAAATATTGACATAAAGGCTTAAGCATTATCAATCAAGTGCACTGGACAAGACTTTCCTAGGGGTTAAACACATCTCGACAGGGAACAGCCCTTGAAGATATTTCACCTCCTACCGTGTGAGCAGCAGCAGAAAGTGGAGTTCTCTGCACTGGGGTTCTCTTATTGCTGCGATTATCCCACAGCACTATTTGGCCTGAGTATGTGCCACCAACCACCAGATTGGGATGAAATTTTGCAAATGTAGCTGACATCACTGCTGACTGAAAAGAAGAAAAAACAAAAAGTTATACAAGGAACTATCACTCAGCAATGTTATGTCCAAAAGTAAAGAAAATGGGACCAAATACCACATGAAATTCTCTGCCTAGATTAGAAAGATTATTTCACTGTTCAGTTATCTAAGGATTCACAAACCTTCTGTGAACCCCTGGCCTTAGTTTTAATTTGTATTTATAAAATTAATTTTTCCTCCTTTTCTTTCCTATTTATACACTTGAAATCTTCCCAGCATAGTTTGCTAGCAAGGGAAGGCCCAGTAATACAGAAGATTTTAATAATGTTTTGCCTCATTCTGTGGTACTTCTCTCAGAAAATCCATTTTGATACAATAAAGTTGTTTTTCAATCTGCATTTTGACAGTAATCCGACAACATAAGATTAAGTTTTGATTCAACTATGTAATTGTTCAGAATTATGGCATTTTAAAAATCAAGTGACTATCCCAGGCTCAGCATAATGGCAGAGACTTGCATGTTTTTAATCTTTCAGAAAACTATTAGAAAACCTCCAGCTGATGGCATATGTTTCCAGTTTTCATCCTTGCTTCATCTCCTCAGGCCATCTTCATTTTATTCAGTAAAATAAGAGCTCTGGTAGTATACAATCCCATGCAATCTCCCTTCATACAAACTTGCTTTGCAGTTCAGCCATTAACCAAGAAGGTTTTTTGGTTTTTAAATAAAGACAATGAGTTCTAAACAAAGCCTGAATTCTGAATGATGTAAGAAATTCTAAAACAGTATAATGTTTATAAACTGAAATCTCTAGCTATTAACATCTGTTTGCAAATACATATGGTTAACTTGAAAGCCAACCTAATGAAATCCTTTGTTGACAAGCGTAAAGAAGGTACTTGTCCAAGTTCATCAACATATATCCTTAGCCTCCTGAGACAAAATCATACCTGGCAGTGAAAGACATACTCTGGAGTAGTTTTCTTGTACTTCATATTCCATACAAGGGCTACCCCATCAGGCTCATGAGGTGCATCCTCATTGTTGTTGTAAGAGGCTACAAGTAATTCTGGGTACTGTAAAATAAGTGAAAAAGACTCAATGTAAGCAAGATTACTAGCTAATGGTCCAGAAAATCCTAGAATCTTTTTGTTGTTTCACCAAAATAGGGTTAAAATAACACCAAAAACCAAAAGCCACCTTAAAATTTCTCATTTATATATAATGTAAGTTAAAACTAATTGTTTCAAACTTAGCTCATGAAACAGCATTAATACACACGAGTCTTACTTTGTCTTTCATCATAACTTGCTTTTAAGTGTAAAAAACAGTACTTTTAAGCAAGCTTTATTTAGTAAGCTAACAGTTACCTCTATAAAGTAGTCCATAAAGCCACAAACAGGTATGCCAAAGACTTTCTTTATAATACAAACCTCTTGCTACTTTTCACAAAGGACTGACAGCTCTGTTTACTTTATCTGAACTCCAGAGCATGTAGAAACACAATCAGAAATACAATCTGTAACAACTGTATGTATTGAAGGGTTAAGTGCATAGAACTAGAAGAATTTACAAAGGTTACTGCTTAATGTAAGCATTATTTTTTTTTTACCTGAGATGACCAGTCCAAACAACTGACAACACGATGCTTTGACCAACGTTCATCAAAAAACTGCCTATTTAAGGACAGTTTTGCTCCTGCTTGAATCTCTCTATAAAGGCAATTAGCAGATATTAATCTTAGATCATTTTTTGAATTACAAATATTGCATACCCACAGTATTCAACATTCACATTACCCTTCTTTGTCTTCTAAGTCTCTTCCACTGTAGTCAAAGAAAATGTTGATTTGCTCAGAAAGGGCTCTTTCAACAATCCTTGTGGAGTGGTCAAAAAAACTTAAAAACTCTTCAGAATGCAAAATCTGTTGTTTTTCCTCTTCAGTAAGTTCATGAGGGGCAGCTGGAAAAGAATTATACATACGTTCTCTGGACTGCATACTCATACCAATTCTTTCCAAGAAAGAAAAATAGAGTATTTATAATTATGTTAAAAAATTTGTTCCGAATGTGCATAGATTTAGAATACATTTTCACAT
The DNA here is from genome assembly GCA_038090715.1 of Florisuga fusca. Taxonomy (NCBI): domain Eukaryota; kingdom Metazoa; phylum Chordata; class Aves; order Apodiformes; family Trochilidae; genus Florisuga; species Florisuga fusca. The sequence continues at coordinate 5,368,482 of JAAWXA010000031.1, read as the reverse complement.
TTTATATTTTGTTAATTGACTGTAAAATGTAAATAAAAATAATTTCAACTTAATGAAAAGTAAAAAAACCAAGACTAACGCCTTTCTTTACAGCATACTCAATGTCTTAAGATGAACTGTACCTTCTTCCTCTTCCTCCTTCTTTAATGTTTTTTCTTCCTCAGGTTCAACTAATGGTTTTGGTGCAACCACATCATCTTCATCTTCCTCATCTACGGAAAAACATTATGGTGAGACTGTCAATGTTTCTAAATAGAAACAGTTACATTCCACAGGAACCTTGAATAAGGCTATGTAAAATGGTAAAATTTAGTTTAAAATGGTTGTATTTGTAAAATGCAGTCCCCAGAATAACATTATCTCAAACCAAAAGATCATCAGAACACTGTCTACACCTAGATTTTAGGTGCACTGAATTGTGTAGTTGTGAAACCGAAAGAAGACAGAGAAGAAATTGTAAAGAATCCAAAGCAGAAATCTCTTTTGCAAGCACTTATGATTCCATACAAAACCATGTGGTAGGTGGTTGTTCTGTGTAACATACTGACACATTAATGCTGCAGCATAAAGAAAAATCAAATGTCTAAAATAGTCTACAGAGCAGCTGCTTACTTGTGATCTGAAACCATCAGAGTCTAATGGGTCTTCACATGGCATGAAAATGGCTTACATTAGTTTTCAGGATGCTGTTCTCAGAGGCAAATTTTGCTAAAGATAATAGCAAGGAGATTATTTTATTTTTTGTCATTCTAAATGCAAGTCTCATCTGTATCATGTTTGGCAATGAGAACTTAACTTTTATTTTCCCTAATTGCAATGAATAGCATAAAATGTCAGTATTTGGGAATACTGACAGGGTTTACAGCACTTTCTGTTTATCTACATTTTATTCTTTAAATGCTGTAAACCAGAGAATAACTTTAAATTACTTAGTGTTGTGGAATATGCATATCCTGGCTTTTCTTTGTCTGCTTTCTAGAATAAGCTTCTGAAAAGATTATTTTATTGGTTAAATAGCTATGACATCTGTTTATAAGGGAATGGAAGCAGGAGTCTGCTGCATGCCTCATCACAAGTAATGAGACAGTATTCAACAGGGACTAACTATGCTTGTTTGTTGCAGCCATCTCCCTGACCCATGTTCAAAGTTATCTAAAAAAAAGTTTTAAAAAAATCCACACACACACAAAAACAGGAAGGGGAGGAGGGGAAGGGAAAAGGGTGGTCAAGGGATGGGAACCAGCTGCCAAGCCATGGTCCCAGCAGCCAGGCCAGCTGACTAGATAGCAACAACCAGATGGTAGTGCTAGGATTGTCTCTCTGCTAGGAGGTGGCAATGGGATGGCACAACATTTTTCTGCCTGACTGCTTCCAATCATGTCTTTCTCCAATGGCAAGCCTGTGCAATTACCAGCGCTCCAGGAGGTCTACAGACAAGCCTTTACCCTGCAAACAAAATACAGCTTGTAGGCCATACCAGCTGCCAAACCACACACATAGTGATAGGTTTAAAGAGGTCTGAAAATCTTTCTAACTCCATAGTATAGGCAATAAATATATAACTGTACCTGCAGGAAAGAAAGCTTTAAATGACACTGTATAATGCACACAATAATACAAACTCCAACTTAATCAAAATGATAATGACGTATGCCAATCCTACATTACTTGAAATTGAGCGATTTTTACGTTCTGACAAGTTTACAGAACTAGGATAAATGGCATGAATGATTTCAATATATGCTCATATTTTTGAACCAAATGGTGAAGGTTAAAATCTTTCCTTTCAAGGGCCTCAATCAGCCACAAAGGAAAACAGTAATCACTGTCTTTTCAGCCAGCCCAACCGCATTTGTCAGCCCTTTCTCCGTCAATGCAGCCAGAGCAATCAACCTGCCAAACATTCAGAATGGAAAAACAATCTGAAAATACAGGGTATAATGCACCTGCCAGTGAAAATGGCCATTTCAAGAAAAGCTAGTGATCTCAGTGACCCTGCTGAGGAGGCGGTGGTGCAAAGGGGAAAGAACGCGTAAAAGAATTCTTAGTGATCTCCACTCTCTTGCACATTGACACTTCCTTACAAAGCATGCCAATTACAGCTTTTGTGCTGCTTAAAAAAAATGAAAGCTTTTTTGGGCAAAATAATCACGCAGAGAAACAGAAAGACACTGTTCCTTTTTAGATGGATTCACATGTACGGCAACCCAGTAATCTGAAAACTGTATAACTTGTAGCAATTCTAAAGAATGGCATTCTTAATGTCAAATCACTCTAGGTGTGAACATTGATTAATTAAAAAATGTAATATGAGTTAACACACATGATTTTAAGAACAACAAATACAGAACCACATATTCACATTACAGCCACTTGGATTAAAATCCCCTCTTGTTCACCCTGCCAATCAATCTTGCAGATTTACATGATGCGTTCCAATTCAGAAATTTGGTTTTGGGTCACCCTGGATACATTATGCTAGCTTTGAAAGTCCCAAATTAGAAATTTCAGCCCAACCCCCCATTAGTCATACTACACTGATTCTAAGTACCATTTTCAGTGACAGGAGTCAAATTCTTGTCAAATTCAGATGGCCAACCCCTTAGTGCTAAGTGACCTTCTAATCTACATATTTTATTCAAAAGATCATATAGTTGATTGCTCCTGCCTTTTTATGTTTGAAACATAAATGGCATATATTATACAGAGATCTAAATTCCTTCATAGTATTTTCACTGCATACAGTCAGCTGATATTACTGCATTTAAATGTGGGATACAGCACTTATTTTAATATTCTCAAAGTATCAGACTTGAAATGGAACATGTCATCTCACTGTGATTCATCTGTAACTACATAAATCTAAAACCTTCACTCTAAAGAAAGAGGAGTCGTATGCAAACTTTCTCATTTGGGGATCTGGAGAAAAACAAAACAAAACCAAGAACAAACCACAAAATAAAACCCCCACAAGTACAAATTTTTGAGCTCGCTATCTAGAACTAGGATGCTTTCTCACAGAAGTTTACAAAAAAAAAGGCAGCATGAAGTTGTTGAACAAAAGAAATAGAAAATGTTTGTTTTAATTACTTCTCCTGTCCTTTCTTTACCTTAAAATTATTTAATAATACACCAGGTGCTGGTGGAAGGAATTTGCACAGCAGTAATATAATGTCCAAACACTGAAAGACTGGACATATAACTGATGAAAAAGTTCTGTATCTGGTAAGTCAAGAACTCATGATACAGTGGGGTACTGCATTTATTTCAAGCCACAAAACTGGAAGCCTTAAAAGTTTTAGGACTAATTTCACCCTCATCTACTCCTTATTGACTGTACCTACTGGCACTTCAACTGTCAGTAAATCAAATGCATTTTAAAAAGGTTGCTATGATTTAGAAAAGTCATCAGGCCATGAAGACGGGAAATGAGACTGTCACATCAATATATTGATTAATATTAATTATAATATGCTAAGGTATTAACTATTTCTGACAGGCAAAAAGGGGATGTTAAGGTTACAAACTGAGCAGTTAAGATTGCATTAAAATAGCAGCTACTTTAATAGTGACAAATTTCTTGTAAATGAATGCTAAAAACAGGTTTAATGCAACACCGAATTTTTACTTTGAATTAACATAAAAATTGTGATGTATTTTGGCAAGACATAAAAAAAAGTGCTGTAAATTAGGCTCCACCTAGCAATAACACTATAGAGTGAGTTCCAGTTGTCTGAGTAATCTGTTGGTGCAGAGTAGGTTAATCAAAGTTAAATCATCTGTGAAATGGGTGGCTTTTGTTAAGCTGAATGTCTTCATATCAAGTTTTTCATATTTCACTGTACACTTAAGGCATATACAGAATAATACAAGAGTATATAAAGGTCCATTATTTCTTTTAAAAATATTGTAATGTAAAAATGCTACATTCACTGTCATAGAATCCAATCCTTTATACCAACTGTTACTACTCTGTTTAAGTCAGAATTAAAAGGATAAAAATGCTTAATATTTCCACTATGTGTTTTGGGAGATTCACGGAATAATAATTCCTCAAAGGAGTGAAGTAAATGCAGTAACACTGTCTGCAGTCAGTTGTGATTGCACACACACACAAAATAGTACAGCAGCACTAAATAACAAGTATCTTGTTAGCCCAGGAATAGCCTTAATTGTGACAGGTGAGCAGAATCATACTCCCCTATGTGCCTAACTTTTATAGGATTAACAACTCTAAGGTGTCATAACACATTTACTGGGTGTACTGGTTGGGTGTACTGGTGACTAGTTTATTTCCATGTGAATTTGAATGATACATTAGCAGGTCACAAAGGAAGACATCAAACAGTGTGGTAGAGACCAGTGTAGCAATGAGTATCATAGAATATGCTGACTTGAAAGGGACCCATCAGGATCATCAAGTCCAACTCCTGTCCCGGTGTAGGGCACCCCCAGGATCACACCATGTGCCTGAGAGCATCATCCAAATGCTTCTTGTACAGATAAGAAAAAAAATTAACACCAATGATAACACTACACTGCATGGTGGCCAACATGGGATCTGCTGAACATTAAGACTACAGTTCACACATTAAACTGGTTTTGCTGTCTCCTAGAAAGAAGTTGAAAAGGGTTGGGAGTGACGAAATGTGGGAAAGTCAGACTTCCAGAAGTGATAGTTTCTGTCTTAGCACAAGAGGTTACAGTGCTACTAGCACTGAGGTCACATTCTAATTCTAGCACCTAGGCCTGTATGCAAACTGGTCCTTCTTTCATTACAGGAGGGGATCACTGGCTCAAAACAGCTGCAGTTGAGAAGCCTCAAACACCCACTGTCTTGCAAATTCATGTGTGTGTGTGTGTGTGTGTGGGTTTACTTCTAATCTGAATATTGTCTAGGATGGTGCAACATGCCTGCCCTGAATAAGAAGCATGAACACATGAACTTAGTCTAGCTCCCTTCTCTAACTACAGAATTTTTCTGTTTTGGATTTTTCAACTACTGAATGTAGTCTTTTCTATCAACTGAGTGACCTGTAGCATTTTTAAAGCCAGAACTGGTCAGGTGAAAGCTACTTATTATTTAAATTTTTAACTGTTCGTTACACTGAATCCAAACCAGCAATCTCCAAAGGCCAACTCTGAGGACATGAAATCTCCCCTATAACTGTCATCTCATCTGCGTTGCTATAATAGTTCCATGACAATTAGCAGCTGTTTTAGTTTAACACCAATTTTCATTGACTTTGTATTTAGAATCATAGAATCATGAAGTTGGAAAAGACCTCTAGGATCATCAAGACCAATCAACCATCCAACAGCACTGTGCCACTTAAACAGTGTCCTGAGGCATCACGTCCACATGTTTTTGAATGCCTTCAGGGATGGTGACTTCATCACTTCCCTGGGCAGCCTGTTTTAATGCCTGACCACTCTTTCAGTGACCTATGTGAGGTACACGTACATAAAATAACAGTGAAGAAAAAGTATTATTTTTAAGGTGGAATGGATCAGGAGGCAACATCTGTATTGAGAGTATTTCCAGTAAATACAGAAATAGAGATGACCTGCCTTTTGAGCTCCACTAGAGTAAACCCCAACTACAGCCTATCCACAGTGTGGAACTAAGATCGTACAATCCCCAAGCAATTTTCACTGACAGCAAGCAGCAGAAGCAAAACTCTTCAAGCACACAAACTATGGACTGTCTTCAGATTCTATGAACCTGTCAGCTGGAAGAAAAACAACTCAAGGATTAGAGAATAAAAGAGGTAAGGGCACCATAGAAATCAAAGCACCAAAACCCAAAATACCTATCTGTGCAGGGATACAAATAAAATGAAGAATAAAAAAGAAATGAAGTGAGAGAAAAAGCATATCCTCTGTTATTCTGGCTCTCTGAATAGTGACATTTGAAAGATCTGGTTTGTGTTCCAAAGCTGCACCAATACCTTGTACTGGGTAGCCAGAGACAAGAAGAAATTTCTCACCACAAAGTATTGTTGCAATTTATGTCTTGTCTTTTCCCTTTCCTTATCCTCTGCTTAAACTCATTCACAGTGTTGTCTGCATTTAGTTCAACTTGCCAAAGTGACTTCAAGGCATAAGACTGCATTCTGCATTGCAGTTCTGTGTCACTTGTATTACACTGAGCACTCCTTATCGCCTGCATTACACTTCCAGGTAAGCAATACAGTTTCTGGAAACACCAGCATAAGATCTCTGTTGATCTCTCTCTCTCTCTCTCTCTCTTGTCTTCATGCTTTAAAAGATGCACTTACCTCCTTGCATAAACACCAAAGAGTTCAGATACTAGACAGCAGAAACCACAAAATTATGGATGTAGAATTAGGTCCTAAATTGCTAGCAAAAACACGGACTCGAAGTCAGCCATATTAAACAAGTAATAGATTTTGTTGTGGAACTACTTCAAAAGTAGATCAAGATTAATATGTTCAAATACATCTAAATTCAAGGGTTTCAGCACTGCAATGCAAATTTATTAACCAATTATGTTTTCTGTGGAAAAATTCATTTTCTAATAAAGCAAACAAGTCATGACTCAATGAAAGCATATGTTCAATTGCCAACAACAGAAACTGCATGGGTTAATAAAAAATTAGTTCCTTCTTTTACAAGCTTTTGTAAGCTCTAAGTACAAAAAAAATCAAATTCTTAAGAAGCTGAGGGTTTTAATTGCTAAACTAGCTGAAGGACACATAGCTTTCAAGAAAAACACGTGTGGTTTCTTAAATGCCATAACTGCATGACATTATAAACTGCTATTTATCAGTTGTCAGCTAAATCGAATCTGAACATTTACTATGAGTGAGAAAATACCATCTATTAGTAATGAGTAATGTTAAAGAAGGTGCAGAATGACAGTAACACTCTTAAGCAAGACCTATATAAACTTAATAATAGAATTTATATCAAATGTCTTACCAATCAACCTTCATTCTACCTTATTAAGATCACAAGTGCTGGTTCTAACCCGGTCAGTTGTCATTATTATAATTAAACAAACTTGGGTAGCAGTAAGTTAACCATTTACCTTCCTTTGGCTGAGTCATAACAGGTGTTTGCGTCTCCTTTGTATATGTAACAATTTCACGGGGAGGAAAGTCCACTTGTGTAATTTTGGCCATTCCAAGTTTAACAGGTCCACGCCTAAACAAAATTAATAGAGCAATCAGAAAAAAAAATTTTACCTTAAAGAATTGCTTCATATTTTCCCTAGAAGAATACCCAAGTCATCATGTCTCAACTCTGCTTAGTTAAACTTAAATCCAATGGAAACTTCACTCTGAACGTGTCACATGATTTATAATATTTTATTATAATTATTATTTAAAACAAGCATCTATTTATACATCTGCAAAAAAATAAAGATGTGTAAATATGTGTATGTGGATTATAGAATAGCATTAATGTTTTGCTCTTTGTGGCTGACAAGGGTATTGCTACATGTATGACATAACCCTGTTTTCAGTGGAACAGTTCTGCTCATGAGTCATGTTTGTACAACAGTGGTTCTAGGATTTTAAATCTTAAAAACCAGCTTGGCTATTCTCAAGGAAAAAGCACTTCCTTGACCTTTTAAACTTATTGCATTTTTTTGTCTGGGATACTATTTAGAATGCAAAACTGCTTCTCTAATTTGAAACTCACACACGGACAAGTGATTTATTCATAATACATTACTCTAGAATATGATACCGAAAACCTCTGAGCTTTCTGACCTTAGCTTAAGGAGGATCCCATGAACACAGATATATCCAGTATCAAACTACAATGGATAATGTATTTCAAAAAAACCATGCAACATTAATTCAGGTCATTGTAACTTAAGCTAATTTCATTACGTACTGCAGTAACACTGCAATGATCCAAAAATCAATTTTTTCGTATCACATTTAGTTATTATTCACCCCACTCCTGAGATAAAAGTGATAAAGCCTTTTTAGAGGTGTTAGCTTACTGTTTTTAGACAGTTTATTCTAAGCTTTTTATTTTTAAGAAATTAAAATTTACATTCTGCCAAAGAAAGACTCAAAGAAAAACATGAATAAGTCTTGTTATTAGAAATTAGGATCCTACTTATATTAAATAATATAAATATTTTCCATTGCAGACAAACTGCACTAAGTCTAGACATGGTGAATTTATTATTTACAGAACAGTCCACAACAACTTGAGGAACAAATAAGCTCTCATACTTATTATCCATAAGTACATGAAAGACAGAATATAAGAAATCTATTGCAATACCCCAGATCGGAATCAGAGTGGAGCTGAAGAACTGATGGATCAGTATCCCAATGCAGCGTCCTGATACCCCAGGTTGAACAATCATGCAGCATTAGCAAAAAAGGCCAGAGATTAGTGAAGCAAATACACACTATTGAATGCTAGTTACAGTAAGCTTATAGTTATTTCATTGTTCACAAGAAACAAAGCAATGTCACATCAGTTAAGGGAAATTCAGCAAACGTTCAGTGCCATAAAACATGCAGTAAATACAAAAGTTAAGAAGCAAATGTGGAATTCAGAGCTCAAAGGAAAGAATTATTTTAAAGACTGAAAGTTAAAGATCTGGAAACAAACGTAGCCTTTATGAGAGGCAAATTAAAATATACTGACAAGAACCATTAAGCACTTCAAAACACTTTTTGTTCAAATTTGTTCATGTCATATGAAAACATATTTGTCAACGTAATGCAATCTTGCCCAGAGCAGTAAATATGCAGAGGAAACTGTCACATTGGTAAAGGAAATGAGTCAACACATAAGTCTTTTGGTAGATGGGCAAAAATGCATATCCACTGGGACACAGAACAGCTAGAATTTCCAAGATGTGACACTGCAGTAATTACAGGTTAAGCACTGCCTTGGGCTTAGAAGTTCCATCTGATTTAGAGCCAACTCCATTTAAGGTATTTAAATCTCTTACAAATAGTGGGCTTTATATTAATCACACATTTCATGGTCATGTGGAATAATGAACAGACTAGATTAATTTCAAATCACTTTTGTAACTTAAGAAATAGGAAGGGGGGAAAAACAAAAACCACCTTTCCTCTCCTTTCATTTTAGGTTTTATCCTTTTTCCACAAATTTTCATTTAGTCTACTGTCTGCTATCAGACTTAGTCAGAATTCTAGAATAAACTTAAAAGAGAGATTAACAGATGAACATACGGTTTTCCTGTAGTTCTTAAAGGCTGTTATATCTTTTTAATCATGTTTTATATCAAATAATGAATTAAAAGAATAGATAATATTTTACCATTACAAGTCAATAAAGGGTAATTTTCCATTTCCAATCCATACACAGTTATATTCTTACAAAGCAGGCACTGAATTCATAAAGGTAAAGTTGATCTCACTATTGTACAGGCAATGCCATAAAAACTCAAATATGGGTAATCCAATAAAAGAATAATTATAGTTTAATAATTGTAAATGAACTGTCTTCACATTTAGCAAATCATTCTACAAAACTGCTATTGAATCCACAGCAATAGTTTAATATATGTCTCTAAACCCTTACCATATCTTTTGTGCATTAAAAGCCACATCACTTTTGCCATAAAATTATTTACTTTGAGAATACTTATTCTTAAGGTCTCTGCCATTTTTTCTTGACCAAACATGTTTAAATTTGGAGTTTAATTTGGTGCTGAGACTTCAAGGTAAATATTGCCCATAATGTGGTTCAGTCATGCATTAAATAAATAAATAAATAAAAAGTAAAACCAAACCACCACCACCACCCCCCAGTCTTCACGTTGCTTCTGCAAAGGATGACTTAGCTACAGATCTGAAATGCTGCATTAACACAAAGCTTGTCAAATATTATCTCAACTTTCTCAATAACACTTGAGAAGGACTTCGGGTAAGGGATATGAATTGAAAAGGCTCCAACTTTTGTGGCTGCCTAAGATCTAGCCCTTTCTGAGGCCAATCTCCTGCTTTCAAAAGCATTCTTGAAACTTTCCACAGTTGTTTCAGTTGTGATGATGTGAAATACTGTTAATTTCCTGATGTTTGAAATGCCTTAAGTTAACTGAATTTACCTACAAGCTTCAGGGAGCAAAAGTCCCTATTCTTCCACATGTGCCCAAACTTCTCTGTATCCAGGCATATTCCTAACACTAGATCTCTAGAGTATTTTCTGCATTTAAACTAATTCTATGAAGCACAAACACAACATAAAAGTGAAGCAACTGTTTCAATTTCCAGTCTCAAATCGATGTTCTTAATTGAGGAAAAGAAAGAACAGTATCAAACTGTGAAACAAAACTCTTTACTGATTAAAATAAAGCAAGACAGATGGAAGTAACAGTAGGAACACAATTCTGAACACTGCTCTATTAACTACTAAACAAGTAAAGTTACGGGCAAGATTCAGCACCGCAGAGGAGGAGAAGACTAAACTAACACAGGAGATCATCTTTGTATAGTTGCAGCATGACCAGAGAACAAATGGCCACACATCAGTAAAAAAAAAGTTATATAATACACAAGTATGAAAGGGTTTGTTTTAGTACTAATCAAGCACAGTGGAACAACTTGAGCTTCCTAACTTCATATCCTTCCTTGATATGAAAGTCACCTGTGAAATACCAGGTACAATAATAAAGGATACCACACAGTCAAACTTTTCATTAACTTTCAGGTTCAAGGGTATGTGTACATTAGGAATGCTGCACAAACCATAACTAATCCACTAAGACACAGATCTCCATTTACTGGAGGTGGGTGGAGAATATTATCCAGTCAGCAAATAAGCTGGGAACTTCTAAGAGTGACTCTATATAGCCTTCAGTTTAGCTATACATTCATACCTCCATGCCTTCAAGACCATAACCTCCTGCTTCTGTATCTGGGAAGTTATCAAGAAACAGATTTAGTTTTAAAGTTTGCAGATCCATAGCACTACAAAGGCTTAGGATGAGAGTTTTCTCAAGGCTTCATAAGAAAATATATGCATACAACATGATGTTCCTATGTCCAAGAAACATACAACTGGAGAGCACAGTACAGCTATAAGGAGGAGATAAACCCAATACACAACATGACACTCAACTACAGATATATCACCTATACATCCTGTTCCATGCTCACATAGTGAGTAAGCTATGCAGAAGATCATACCTGGGCACTTTAAAAAAAAAAAGAGTTTGGGTTCATATGGTTCATATCTGCTGCCTGATATACTCTATTTTAATTTAATTGCTTCTTCTAAATTAATTGTTCTTCTTCTTCTAAATTAATTGTTTTAATTTAATGGCTTCTGCTTGCAAATAAGACACCTCACAACCTTTGTTCCATTCATTAAAATCTTGGAATATTATCATATTAAGAGAGTATATAGTTAGGTATGTATAATCCAAACCCATACAAGATGTTACTGCAGTCTTTTAAAAAGATGTTTCAAAGCAGTGTAAGTATTTTCTTTCTCCAAAACAACTACTCATACGTGCACAAAGGTAGTTGATAGTTTAAGGTAGTTTAGTTTAACTAAATTTCATCCACGATGCATACTTAGTAAATTTTAAGAGCATTAGTTTAATTTGCTGAGAAAATGTAAGTTACCAATACGAATTAGGCAAATACTGCTCTTATTCACAGACTGTGCATGGAAAACAGTAGAAATAGCCTTTGGAAGTAGTGTTTCCTACCTTATCACTCCTATTATTATATATCACCCAAAGGCAGAACAACAGACATCATCTACCTGGACCTGTGCAAAGCATTTGACACTGTCCCACACAATATTCTGATCTCTAAACTGGAACAACATGGATTTGATGGGTAGACCACTCACTGGATAAGGAACTGGCTGGATGGTCACACCCAAAGAGCTGTGATCGATGGCTCAGCATCCAAATGGAGATGTGTGAGGTGTTCCTCCAGGGTCAGTACTTGGTCCAGTGCTGTTTAACATCTTTGTCAGCAACATGGACAGTGCAATCAATTGCACCCTCAGCAAGTTTGCTGACAACACCAAACTGTGTGGTGAAGCCAACACACTGGAGGGAAGGGATGGCATCCAGAGGGAACCTGACAGGCTCGAGAAGTGGGCTTGTGTGAACTGCACGAAGTTCAAGAAAGAAAAGTGCAAGGTTCTGCATCCGGGTCACTCTTATACACGAATACAGGCTGGGAGGAGAAGGGATTGAGGGCAACCTTAAGGAGAAGTACTTGAGGGTGTTGTTGGATCAGAGGCTTAATATAAAGCCAGTTGTGTCCTGGACTGCATCAAAAGAAGCATAGCTGGCTGCAGGAGGCAATTCTCCCCCTCTGCTCTGCTCTTGCAAGACCCCACCTGGAGTGCTGTGTCTTGAGTGTGTCCAGAGAACCACAAAAATTATCAGAGGGCTGGAGCACCTCCCCTATGAAGACAGGCTGAAGAAGTTGGGGTTGTTCAGCCTGGAGAAGAGGAGGCTCTGAGGTGACCTTATACTGACTTTCCAATATCTTAAGGCAGCCTACAAAAAAGCTGGGGTAGGACTTTTTGCTCAGGTGTGTGTAGTCAATGGTTTTAAACATGAAGAGAGGAGATTCAGGTTAGACATTAGAAAAAAATCTTTCCTGTGAGGGTGGTAAGGCACTGAAACAGCTTGCCCAGGAATGCTGTGGATGCCCCCTCCCTGGAAGTGTTCAAGGCCAGGTTGTATGGGGCCTTGAGCAACCTCATCTAGTGAAAGGTGCCCCTGCCCATAGCAGGGGGGTTGGAACTAGGTGATCTTTAAGGTCCCTTCCAAACCATGCTATGATTCTGAATTCCTAGTTTAACACTAATATTCATCTGACTCTCTTTAGAGCAGTATTCCTCAAACTGTCACGAAGGCAAAAAAACCTGGTGAAATACATACAGCAGATACTGGAACTGAAAGGAAACTGTGGCTGTACTAACATAGTGCTATGTTTTGGCCAAATGAGAGATTGTGAGTGGTGTAGTTGTGTTATAGGGATGGCTGCAAAGTGAAATAATGAGAAACAGTGTTTTGAGCAAGGAAAAAAAGTTAAAATTAGAAGCAAAGCAAAGTTTATATATAGCATCTCTTCTCAGATTAGAGGGGAAAAGGTAACAACCTATTGTCCATACATACTCTTGTTTAGAAAAAAATGGGAAGAGCCTTCAAGTTGTATTATTCCAGTTCTCTTGTTCAAGGCATTCATGCTTAAAGGAACATTACTATAAAACTTATTTTAAAACTTATTTCACTTTGAACTTGCAAGTTTAAGCAGCTCCATGTTGGCAATCTCAAATTAGGAAGTGTAGTTGCAGTTCAAATTTAAAAGTAAAGTACTTCCTTTAAACAGTCCCTGCACAAATATTCAGTAACACTGTAACCTCGTATTATTATATTATAACTAAGTGGTTAAACCTGCTTTCTTCTAAAGACTAATAAGTGTTTAGCATACAAGTATTAAGCAAAGGAGTATGACAAGGGAAGTGACATACCTTGATCCAACAGCACCATCACCAGAGTCCTGGCTTCCAGCCTCACTTGGAGTACTCACGGATTTGGAAGACGGAGAGGTAGGAGGTGGGACTAAATAGTGAAACAGACAGGTATCCGCTGTTACTACTCGCAGAGGTTGCACAGCTTAGGATGTTTTCAAATTAATTTAACATGTATTTAAAAAAAAAAAAAAAAAAAAGTGATGGCAAACAAAAAATACATGGATGAAAATGAACAGTAGAAAGAGAGGGGAAAAGACAATGTTAACAACTCATGCTGGACTTTCATGCAATTGTTTGGCTTTTATGCATCTGGAGCATACAAAAAGACATGGAGGGAAAGACATTTAAGAGAAAATGAATTGAAAAAAAATTTTTAACTGAACTTCTGACAAATGGTGGCATAAATTTTCAAAAGGTAATTTCCACTAAATCATGTTGCTTAAACATAAAAGGAGGATAGTTGTTAATACAGCTTTGAAACCAGTTTTTCTTAAAAATTAGATACTGAATGCATTCAACTGGTAAATTTGTTTCAAAAATATATTATCACTGAAGCATGGACCAAAAAATGTGGCTGTCATACAGCTGACTATTGGTTTTGTTTGTTTGTTTGTTTGTTGTTTTTTGTTTGTGTGTTTTGTTTTGGTTTGGTTTGGTTTTTTTAATTGGTTGGGATTTGTTTTTTGTTTTTCATGTTTTCTTTTCAAATGACAAACAGTCTAGTCTGTTGAAACCTTTTCTTAAAAGTCAGTTGATTTTCAGCATGTAAATGAAGATTGTAGTTACTGTTTTAAAAGCAACATGTTTTTTGGAACCGATACATGTTAGTGAATGGTATCATGCAATCTGATACAAACACAAAGATATTTTGATGTTTCTTTCAACTTTTATTTTTAGAAACAGCGAAACTAATTTTTAAATGAAACAGGCTTATGCTTAAGAATCAGGGTATTTGTTGAAAGTCCTTATACACTTCATTTTTTGGCAATATGTAAAAGATTCATAGAACACATTAGCTCCTTACCAACCCTTAAAAAGAACCTTTAACCATCTGAACACAAGTCATATATACAATCTGGTATCCACTCTGCCAGGGCTCAGGCAAGGGAAAATTCTGAATTTAGAATTTGTAGAGAATTTCCTGAAATCACAAATATATTGTGTGTTTTGAAGAATGTTTCCAATCCAAAACAGAGACGTTACTCTGGCTGACAAAAATTCTACCTCAAAATTTACAAAATGACAGTGAATACTCCAATATATTAAAAATTCATTCCTCATATAGAAGTGACTTTCATAGAGGTCTAGAGTTTAGTAATAAATTCATATATAGATAGCTACATAAAAATGGATGCATTTATGAGTATATTTAGTATTCAACTCACTGCCATCTACTAAAGGAAATGCCCACAAGGCGTTTATATTTCTACATTATTTTTGTGTGTTATCAGAAACTATGACATTTTAATGTCACCCTTTCTTACCTGAAGAGGTGGCATTGGAAACCTATCTTGTTACCATTTAGCAAAGTCCATCAGTGTTACTGCAGCCGATCGAGCAGTAAGCTAGTACTATTTACAGAAGAATTCAGTAGCTTAGTTCTAATGCTGCAGTGCCCTCTCGTGGGGCAAACTGTTTTCAAAGTCCCATTCGTAATGGGAAAACTATTTCATGACCAACAGTCTTATTAAAAGACCAAGTAAAATTCCACCAACCCCAGAAGACGATGGAACTACAATATCACATTTGTATTGTGCCACATTTTGATTCAGTAACATAAGGCTTCTTATATATCACGTATGGTATGTATCAAAAGCACAATTACATCGCTAAGGTTCTGTCTCCTCTAAGACATCTACTTCCCTCTGGCAGTTAACAGGACAGTAATTGCCTTAGGAATTTTTAACACAATATTCCATGAAGGAATCCAGTCTCAAGCTATGCACCTACACTGACAACACAAGCCCAAGCTATCTGCACACCAAGCCCGTCGGCTGCGAGTTAGCGACAGTTCAGGCATACAGGCATACAGTCATTGGACTACCCTACTTGGAGAGAATCCAGTCAGTAGACAGAGCCTGTCCCTCAAACATGGGGTAGCAAGTAGGACATTTTAGCTTCATTTAGGATCCAGACTAGAGCTGAATACCTGAAAGGGACCAGAATTAATTCCCTGCAAATCTCCGTGTTGAAGGGTGTGGTTAAGTGTGGAATGAACCAGCACTCACGGCGTCATGCCCTGGTCTTAACACCAACACCTTGAAGAGCTTTTCACAAACAGCTATTCTAAGTCTGTGCAGTGACTTCCTTCAAGATTCTCTCTCATGCATTTAATAAAAAAACCCCAAACAACCAAAAAAACCAACCAACCACGTGAATTTCTACAAGAGTCTCATCAGCTCTCAGCAAAGCCTCACACAAAAAAGTGTTTTAACTATTAGTCTGCTATACAAAATCTCTGGTAGGTAAGAGCTGATCACATAAAATACTGTGAGCTAGAGCTAACACAGCCCAAATTCAGTCTTTGAACTGTGAGAACAGTTGAAGCTAGTGAAAATGACTGCTGAGGCTGTTGGAACAGAAGCAGCTAGAACAATGTTTATTCCACATTCACTTTTGAACACTTGAAGACTATAAAAAAAGCAGTCATGAAGATGTAGTCACAGATATACTACATCCATTACAAATTTATTATTTTTATTTGAAAATCCAGTTGAAATAGACCCTTGCCATTGAGCCAAACTGAAAAAAGTTTTAAATCACTTAAATGTCAGAGCTAGAGACAAAAAAATGAAGTTGAATTACCACCCTTTTTGCTTTCATCTTCCACAGATATGTGACTATGCAAAGGCAAAAAGAAACAACCAATTTGCCAGCCCATCCAACACTGGCACAGAGATGAGTCATCCTCCTTGATGGTTAAATTTTATACTTAGTCTTGCTATTACTCCCTCCGAGTCAGTCAGATTCTTGAGATAAGTAAAATTTTTAGGGTGTAAAAGATGCATGAAGTAAATAAGCCAACTCTGCACAAAAATATCAGAATTAAAATTTAGCATTATGCATAACAGAAAGGAAAAATACAGAAGAATAATGTGCAGGGAAAACAGAAAATGAAAAAACCAAACACATTATATTAATATATTTTAACTCAAAGACTCCAAAGAATCCACCAAGTCCAAAATATATTTTTTACAAAACAGTACTAGTAACATGCATTGAAGCACATCACTTGACATTTATAACAAAGATCATGCAGGACAATGTAGTACAAAACAGACATATCACAAAAAATAGTGGACAGACAGTCTCCATGCTAGTTATAAAAATATCACAATCCTAAAAAAATAAACACAAAACTATCAACAGAAAAAAAAAACCCAACAACTAAAAACACCCCTCCAACCTTCCCTCTCCTCCCCCCAAAAACCCTGAGATTTTATCTCAAACTAGTATTAACATTCCTACCAACAGGAGACTCCGGTGTCAACCCCATGCTCTGAAGTAGTGCTTCAGCTTCTCTTCTCTTCTTCTCAAGATCAGATTCTTCCTGCACAGGAAGAACTTCTTTCTTCTGATCAGTCTAAGAATAGTTAAATTATGAAGTTATTGCACTCAGGAGAAACACAGCAATACATACTTCAGCAAAGAGAAATCCAGAAGACTGTTAACAAATGAAGTCTAACGCAGAACTAGTATATACATCCTGAATGTTGCTCTGATTTTAAAATTCAGGCCAAAGATCTGTCCAAGAGCTGAAGAAAGTTGCACACTGGCTGTATAACAATAATACTGGCAGGTATGGACATCCTCAGAACTGCACTTCAAAAACCAGTTCTCTAAATAACATCATCTCAACATCAGGCAGAGCTCTTGTGCAGCACTTCAGTGATTTTGTTAACCATGTAAACAGGTAGTTTTAGAAATCCAAACTTTAGCAAGTATAGTATTTAAAGAAAAAAGGAAAATCTAACTTACTACATGGAAAACTGTAAAGAAAAGAGGAGGATTTCCTCTTATCAGAAAATGAAAGTGCTCCATTTGTGTCAGGAACCAATCATGAAATAGACACTCCCTGAATAACACGTGGTAAATGACTAAGTGAACCTACCCTTAAATTTTGGGCAAGCTATATATGCAAAAAGACCCATTTCAAAGATAAAATGATTTCTTACTTCTTTTTTCTTTCTTTCTTCCTCCTTTCTTTTCTTCTCCTCTCTGATTTGAGCCAATCTTTGCTTCTTGCGCTCCAGCTCCGCCTTCAGTTCACTTTTGTCAGACATGGCTGAAACACTGATCAACAGAAATTCACTTGGTTTTTGGTTTAAGCTAGCAGCTTTCCTTTAAGTAAGCAATCATTAAAAAAACAACACTAGCTTACTAAAACCAGAACTGTGAAGAGTCTTAAATCAAGAATTCAAAAAAACCCAAACCCACGCTCTTATTCCCACATTTATTCCATTTAACATTCTTAATAGTAACAGTATTGATTTAAAACAGACAGAACTATTACATGGTGACAGCATCCATTCTTAAAGTAGTTCCAATGCTGTCTGAAGGAAACATTAAGCACCGAAGTTGCAGCCACCTGAATTTGGTACAGGATTCTGCACAGCTGAAGAGCCAATTTTGCTGAGAACAGCAAGAACATTGGCATGCATAACTTAGCCATATGTATGCTATATATCCTTCTACATAATGTTTTGGGATTCCAAGTGCAGATTTACAAGAAGATGTAGTAGCACTACTATAAATTGCAGGGAAAAAAAAAAACAAGTGCTTAAAAACCATGTAAAACACATGCATTAAAATTTTTCCCCAAAAACTTTCAGGACATTGCTAAGAAATCGGTGAATCTTCCAGAGACAAAAATTTTACAAAAGTTTTGCTACATAACTAACTCGTTAAATACAGACAATAAGGTAAACAACAAATAAGAGGTGAAAAAAAATCAAATTCAGGACAAAGATTTGTAACAGAGATATGAAAAGTTATGTGAATAGACTACGTGAATAAAAGCTTGATTTTATTGTTTTTAAATAAATCCAAGTCAGTAAAGAAAGTGCAAAAGTGTTTTTACATCAGAAGAGGGATCTGTAAATACTTTTACACTAAACTTGATAACAAAGATACCAGATTCAACATTAGTAATACATCTGCTCATTACCTGAAAAGTAAGAATACCTGCAAGTGTTTGCATTGCACATTTAAGCATGTAAAAGGATGCAAGATTATACAACCCTCACATATATGCCCCAATATATTTAGTAGTACGTATTCTGGGGTAAGTGTATGTATTCCTCTGTATCGCCTACAAATATTTAAGGGCTAATAAATCAATTTTAAAATATTCTGTGAACATTTTCAAATAGCATCCCCGTGTCCCTTTAATACAGCCCTGGGAAGGCGCGCTGTCACCACACCACAGATTCCCGCTCCCACCCGCCTTTCCAATGCCACGGCAGGAAGGCAAAATCGCACAAACAGAACCATCCCTGAGGAGAGGAGGGCCCACGCCGCCCCTCCATAGGATGCCAGCGGGACCAACCAGGCTCCCACCCGAACCCCACACGGCCCGTAGTGGCGAGGAAGCCTGACCCGCCCTGACGAGACTTACCACACCCTGAGGCCCAGGGGAAGGCAGACAGCACCGCCTCTCCCTCCCTCAGCCCATCCCTACCCTCTCCCACTCATTGCGGGCCCAGCCCCGTGCGGGCCGCCCCCGGCCCCACCCTGCTGCCACCCGAGGGGGCGAGGCCGAAAGAAGGGGGGTCCCCGCGTCCCGCTCCGCTTCCGCCGCTTCACAAAGGCGCCGCAGCTGACGGGCAGCGGCTTACGGCGGCCGCGGAGGCTCAAACCAGGATGCTCANGGCAGCGCCCGTGACCCGCGGGTCTGGCGCCGCCGCGCAGGGAAGGCAGCGGGGAAGGCCCTGAGGAGGGCAGGCCCGGGCCGCCTCTGCGGGACTGCGCTTCCTCCTCGGGTGTGGCTGGAGCCGGCCACCGCCGGGCCGACCCCGAAACGAGTCAGCCCAGTGCGGACGCGAACCGAACTGCGTGATTTTAATTGTAGGCCGGGCGGGCTGGTAGCCATCACACGTCAGTAGCCCGAGGATAAAATGTATCAAAGCCTCATCTGCTGTGAGCCTCAGGCCAGGGACAAAATAGCCCGCACTAAACGCGCTTTGCGTCAGCAAGCAGAGCCCCGGCGCCGGGTCGGTCGGGCCGGGCCTGTGTGTGACCCTACAGAGGGATGTGCCCTGGGCCTGCTGGGAGGGGCAGGGTCGTGCCAAACCCAAACGGCATCATTAGTACGGCCACTTGCATCCTGTGGAAGCATACCAAGTTTTTGTACCTTTTTTTCCTAACTGCTGAGCTAGTGCTACGACCTACCATGCCAGTGAAGTGCTTAATTCCTGAGTGCTGATCTTCCAAAACTGTTTACCAAAGCAGAATTACCACGGACAACTCACACAGTTCAAGTAGCACATGTGGTCACAAGACTCCATGAAATGAAGTCTTGAGAGGCAGTAACTCGCCGCTCCAGAGAGGGTTAAAGTGTCTGCTATTACAAATTGGAATAATTTCTTTAAAAATCACTGGATCTACAAACAATTTTGTCTGGTGAGTATATCTTCTGAAATCCGTCCTGCTGATGAGCACTGGAAAAAAATGGCATCTGCAGTCAAGCTCTGTCAGGCTGCAGTCCTGTTATCAATCATAAACTGAGCAGATTAGTTGGTACTTTGCTGGGATGGCTTGCAGGAAAACAATTGTTGCAAGAATCAGTGTTATTTACTACTCTGTAGTCTTCTGTGTGAGTCAGGGTTCATGCTGTACCTTAAGAAAAATTAGAAAAACTGTCTGTTGTCTAAATGGCTTCTGATCATTGAATAACCCCCATGCATTTCATAAGACTTTGGGTGTTACCATTCAGAAAAACTATAAATGAAACTGTCAAAGAAAATTGTACGATGTACAAGAGAAGGGGCTGCATTTTTCTTCAGAGATGGAAATACAAGGATGGTAGTAATGAACTTCCCCAAATAGGTGTCTTTGAATTTATTTGCCAGAATTTTCTAATATCACAACAATGCATGCACCTGAGAACAGGAATATGTGGTTTATTTCTGTAGTTTACATATGGCCCTTGTTTGGCCATAAAATATTTTGTATTTGAAGCTTTCCAGTAATCATTTTCAAGTTTACATTTGAAAATATGAATGTAGGAGACAGATATTTCACATTTTTAATTAAATTAGCCAACTGATTTTTGGTAATTGATCTTTAGCACAAAGGTATGTTTTTTGTTCATGAACCTGCATATATAATGAAGGTCATGTCACTATTTTTTACATTAGTCTTTCACCTTAGAGCACAGTAACCACAATAGCTAATTTTTGCAACACTGACGTTCTCCATTTTCTTTGTAAATGATAACTGTAGTTTTCAAATAGCTCCATCTGGGTTAGTGTAGCAGTGACACAAAAACTGATAATGCTATCTCTATACAAATACATCTGTGATTTTTATTGCAGTCATTGATCTCACAACTCATGGCATTTTTATTTTAAATAATCTGATTTGTTTTTTCATCATCTGGAAAGCTCATGTGGTATATGATGGGAGGACAGGTTTGAGGAATGATGCTGGTTGTACAAGGGAGTGTTTTTTCTAGCCTCAGGTGGCAGTTTCTTTCAGTATAGTGAACCCCAATTTTATAATGGTTTGTAAGAATGTGGAGAAGTTACACGGTGAGGTGGACCCTTTCTGTATCTAGGACTGGGACAACAGCTTGTAGGGGTTTTATGCATCCATCCTATGCATTGGGTCTAGAATAAACATGGCTTGGTTAAACTGTAAACACCAGCTTTAAAACTGTGTTCCCACATAAGCAAACTTACTGAGAGGTCATTTTGAGACATGTAAAGGAATGATAAATAAGGACTCTGCTGCAGATGGGCAGGGATTCGGAATAAGCATAACATTCAGAAGAGCCTTTTGTTTTTTGAAGAATGTAAGATTTTTTTGCAGCTTGAATCAGAAGAAGGGGTAGGTAGCAAAGGCAAGCGTGCCCTCACCTTGCTTTGTCACCTCATCTTGTCACTGGAGAACTGTGATTTGCTCTGGAGCATGAGCACATGATCTGTGCTGGAGAGGGTGGTGCTCTCTGCAGGTAACTGCCACTGCTGCACTATCCTCCTCTCCAGTGATACAGGTCTGGGAAAAGGCAGCTGGCTTACCTTTTTCATTAAGGCTCCATTTTAATTTTTTTTTTTTCCTCATATCTCAGGAAAATTAAAAGTCCATCTTGCAGACTTACTGGAATTGAAATAATCAGGAAGATCTCGTTCCATAGTCTGTTCTTTTCCCTGAGCAGCTTTGCTGTGTTGCTAATACAGGTTTCTATCTGTCCTTCTCCCCCCTTTCCTGTTCCTGCTAGATGGACACATTTTTTCTGTCCTGTCAAAATAAGGTGATGGCGAATGATGGGTCCTGTCTGAGATGAGAACAGTTTTGCAATCGGGTAACCTTTGGAACAAAACACATACACTAGTGAATGGTCCAGCACTTAAGAGTGATTCACTACTAAGCATTATAGAAAATAGGTTTACCAGTTGAAAAATTCCAAGGCAAGTTCTCCTTCCTCACTGTGGTCTGTGTATGGTACTCTCAATTTTTTCAATTATGTGGTTAAGAAGAGAGGAGATAATGGGAGCTTCTTAAGGGATCCTGTAATGCACCAAACCTGCACTAGTTCTAATGGTTTTAAGAGAGGGTGTGAAAACTGCCAAGAGATCAGGCAAAAGGAACTATTTTCAGATATGTTGTATGTCAGGCTATATTCTACCCTTGGCTTGTCATTAACCTTTATGGAAGTTTTGTGTATTTGTCAAAGGGAGAACATTTGTTAGGATGATAATAGCATTCCTTTTGTCTGTATTATGTTAGCATGATGATCAAAAAAGATAATATAAATAAGGAGAAAAAGTGTTCGTTTATTTTCAGGGAATTTTTTAAACTTTTCATTCAAGGTTAAATTATTTTTCTGTGTGGAAGTAAAAGGAAGAGCTTACATAATTCTACAATGTATTTTAGACTAGAATTAATATGAACGAAAGCACTTTAAAATACTAAATTTTACAAAAAATTAATGCACTTTTCATCCAGTGACATGGTTGTCTCATTGTAGAAATGTTAAACACTCAACTAGGTAAAATACTTCATACTTATTTACAAGTGAAATAGTTAAAGACTAAGTGACAAGACCACAGTGATCCCTAGGTTTTGGTCCCCTGTTCTTCTGTAATATTTGTTCTTCTGTAAGTGTTAACATTTGTAACATTTAATTTTTTGTGTTTTCACATTCTTTTGAGAATTAGTTCAGTCACTGACTCACAGTATCAGTTGGTTTTGCTCAATAAAGACTGGTGCCATGGAGTCATTTTACATCAATGTAAGCAAAGATAGAGTTTGATCCTTTTTTGGGTCTTTTGTAAGAAGCTTGTTAATGTGTTGAAAGTGGGTCTGAAAAATTACATGGAATTAAACCGTAGAACAAATGCATATACAGCATTTTTAATATGAAAATGTTCTTAGAATATCTCCTACTTTTAAACTTAAATCTTTTCTTGTAATGTAAGTTGCAATGCAGTAGATACATGGAAATATACTTATTAATAACAGTACCCAAGGTTCCAGGTCATTTGCCTGAGCAGAAAGGAGATGGTAGTAAATATCCTGCAGCAATTACTGCAGCCATCTGGTTTGTAGTGAGCACCCTGCTGGAACATAGGCAGCAAAGCAAACGTAGTACAAAGAGACAAGTTAACAGGAATGTGTTCCATGTCCCAGACAAATTTATAGAGACTTGGTCCAAACTGGAAGTAGCCCTTCTCTGGCTGAATATTTACCAGAGCATAATATAAATTAGTCTTCCTTGTTCACAGAGGTAATGTGCTAACAGTGCTTTTAAAGCCTTCTATAATTTGGAATGTTTGTAAGGAGGTTTCCTGTGGATCTTGCAATGGTTTAAATAAAGAAAACTTATATTTTGAAAATCTTGTTTGCTGTCAATTAAGACTGTTGCCACTAAACTGTATTTAAATTAAATTCAGATTTCTGTTGCATTTCAAAAATGTTAAAAGCAGCCACTGAGTACCTGCAAATTTGTGTGCATTCCTATGAAAAAAACCCACATATAATGTTAGTAAACATGATTTAGATAGCTAATACCATCTGCTTGCTGGTGTAGGGCTAAAAAACCATGATTTCCTTTGTTTTTATTTTTATATGGGTTTTCTAGACAAACACATCATATTGTCTTGATCTGCCGCTTTTTTTTTTTAATTATCATAAATTTTATCTTATTTGCATGAACAAAACTTGACTGCATCAATAGCCTGTTATCCAGGCTGTTTGGCAGGTGTTGTGGATTGCATTTTCTTGCAAAATGGCCTGATTTTTGAAAGCAGTTGAACAAAAATCATCTGTTTAGGTTTGAATGGTATATAATTTAGTTCTCTTTATTACCTTAGCGGATTTGTATTAGAACAGAAGAAGAGAAAAAACTTCAAAACAGCTTCTGCAAGGCTTGTAAATGGAATTAATCTCTGTGCACTTGGATAGACATGTAAGCATGCATACTTCCCATAGCGTGGGATTTTAAGACTCAAGAAAACCATAAAACACACATTTTACAATGTTAGAAATTTAAGCAGCTGCAGCTTTCAGTTTTTTAAAGGCTGAGGCAAATGTACCATTTCCTGCAAATAAGATATATTTTTCTGGTATGTATGTGTATAAGTGGATATTCTGCTGCTGGCAAGTTTGTATTCAATAAATAATTTTAACTGTAGGCATCATCATCCAGGTCTTGATGGCTCTCTGTTCAGGTTTCTGTGGAGTCAAATCAGTCATTTCTGCCAGAAAAAGTTTTATAAGATATGAGCCTATTTGTCTCACAGAGAGCAGTTTGTAATTTTGTTTTGTTAAATTTGCTATCTTCTATCTCTATAATTTTAACAGATCAGGCAGCTTTTAGATGTTAAAGAACACAGATTCTGCTGAAGCAGGTTAGACTAGATCTCTGGATGTCCTTTCCATGTCCCTGTTACTATGGTGTTGTGAGTACAAGAAGGAAAAAATACCACCCTGATGTAATTCTTCTCATGCAACATCTTGTGGAACAGCAATTTGGAATCTCATGCAGCTTTATTAGTTTATCATAAAAATCTGCAAGAAAATAAACAGTTTGAAAAATTTAAATATTTAACTACATTATGCTTGCAGGAAAAAAATTTTTTAAAATTTCAATTTGATGTCATTATACTAAAATATTAAATATATGTTTGTAGCTGGGAAATTCCATTTATTTTACAGGACATAGAATATGTTCAGATATTCTTCTTGAAAAAAATCTATGAGTTGGCAGTTTTTGTTCTGCATTACGTGTGTAAAGCAGGGTCTCATCTATAAAATCTACTCTTACAATAGTATGACCAAAAATTAACAATATTATTTTTGTTGGAATTGTGTATGCTAGCAGGCTCAAACACATAGAGATGTAGTAGAAAAATGCACTTACAGATGTTCTTAAAGTCAGTGGAAGTGTGTGATATTTAAGCAATACTCTCATCAGTCAGGAAAATTATTTTTCATTTCACTATAATTAGAAAGCGTTGTATCCTTTCTGCTATCTATTACCTTAAAGGTGGCTGCAGTTCAGGAGTGAAGAAAAAATCCATTATAAATGCTCACTTAATTCATTGTATATGTCCATAGGCAGCAGTTACTGAACAACTCTTGTGATATGTTTGCAATAGCCATTCAGAGGTCAAAATGAAGTGAAAAATACAGACCCATTAGATTTTCTATTTTTATGTTTGTCATTTTAATGCTTAATGATAAATCAACCATTTTGTAGAATTTCTTTCTCTGAGAGGAAAGTACTTGGAACAATTAATCATAAAAGGAACCATTTTTCCGGCTCTTGTCCTTGCTCTGGAGCTGTGGGAGTAGGTGATTTAAGTCATGCTTTCTTTCACCATGGTATCAAAGGAGGAAAAGTAGTGTTTTGCCACCAGCAGTTTTTGCCACTGGTTCCTAGGCTACAGACATATCTTTATTTTCTCTTAGTATCAGTTGCTAATGTGTCAACCATTTTTATTTCAATGACAATATTTCTTATAGGTAAAGCTATGTTAATGGATATTTGAAAGGAAACTTTCTGAATATCAGGCACCATATATAATTTTGAGTGTTATTAAAATCATGCATGGCATAGAT
The DNA here is from genome assembly GCA_038090715.1 of Florisuga fusca. Lineage (NCBI taxonomy): Eukaryota > Metazoa > Chordata > Aves > Apodiformes > Trochilidae > Florisuga > Florisuga fusca. Next base: position 5,342,718 of record JAAWXA010000031.1, on the reverse strand, counting down.
TGTAACTTCTTTACTGACAAAGAAATCAACAACTGGATCATACCTGCGTGATTTCTGACCTTTCACTCCTGCCACATTTCAGAAGCTGACAGTTACCCTCATGACACAGGCGTGTCGCAAGAGTTTTATTATCCACAGTTTTACAGGACTTAACTCAAAATCAGTCACAGGTGTTCAAGTGACAGTTAAAAATTGCTCTTCCAACTCCTAGTTCCATAATCAACCGGGGAGAACATATCAATTTTCTTAAATATCAAGTAATATTTTATAAGTAAACATTTTAAATTAACACAGATTTTAAATTTGTGAAGCTACAGGATAACCTCTACAGGGTGGAAATTTCTGTGCGTTGTTGTTTGAACTCCTGAAATGTACTAAAACAAAATTCATATTTATTTCTGTTGAGAAAGCAAATTACTTTTCAGAGAAAAGGATCAAAACTATCAAAGTGGATATGGTATGTTAATAACAGGAGGTGGGACAGTGAGGGTAGAACTAATGGGACACTTACGGTTCAAGGAATTCATCACTTTTCATTTATGTTGGAAAAAATGTAAATGGTGTCACCCTTGCCTCCTAGTCAGACAGACATCACTAAGTGATATCACTGACATTTAAAATGACTGGAATGTTATTTCCTTCTGTTAATTTTCTTTTGGAAAGCTTACAATATCATCACAAATGAAACAATATCCACTCATAATGGTTCAAGAAACAAAGATCTGTCTGTAGTCTCAACACTGGATTATTGCCTTTCTATCTCAAAGCTAATTGAAATCCAAGATGTTTGTATCAAAGCTGTAATGAGACACCGACAAATACCTTTCTGCCCCACTGGAAATGTAATCTTTCCATTGAACATTTTGTCCTGGTAAATTCCATCTTCAGTAGGAATGGGCATTTTGCATTTGAATCAAGGTCACTACTTTGGATCAGGTGATATGGTGTATGCTCTGATTGCCTTTAGATGAAATTGATCCTTTATTGTGTTGAGCATAAGGCTGTGATTTTTTTACACCCAATTATCTTATTGTTTAATCTAGATAAATTTGAAATTCTAGCAGTACTGCCACTTTTTGATCTTTCCATATATCAAAGTAAACATTCCCGTAGCAGACTGGTATTCGTAGATAGTAAGATACTTTAAATATTCTGTTGGATTTCTTTACTAAAAAAAACACAATGTTTTATTTATTTATAATGTATTTGATCATTTGATAGAACTGAATATTTTATACCATATTCCTTACTTTCGCAGTGGTAAAGCAATTGTTCTGTGTATAATTACTTGTTTGAGTAAGCTTATTTACTTCTGAATAACTAGAAACTAAACCATTTATTCAATGTTTCGGATGTCTTACTAACAAATATTGCCTTTGACTTTGGTGAAGAGAGGTAATATAAACCTCAGTGGCAGTTGCATTGTGCTCACTTATCTTCAATAAAAATTTTCATTATCTTTCTTTGCAACTATGCTTTGGCTTTTGCTTTTTGCTTTGTTTTGTCTTTTTGTTTGTTTTGTTTTGTTTTTACATAATATGAGGTAAGCTAAACTGAGGGTATGTACAAAGCCAGTATTTTTTCTCTTTTGTTTTGACATGAATATATGCTCCTAGCATTTTTACTTCACATCAAGTGTGTAGATTACTTGTGCAAAAAATACTGGGAGGACATTTCTTCCAATGGAAGGAATAATGTGAAAGGTATAAATATCAGCAAGTCTCTGCGGGTATGAACCTGTTCTTATTTAAATTGATGGAAATTTCACCACTGACTGCAGTGAATGCAGAATCAAGTCCTCAACTCTTTCTGAAAATCAATTAGATGTGCCCTTAATAGGTTTTCATGCCTTTGAAAAATCTATCTCTAAATTACTGTAGGAAACCAATCAATTAGATATTGGAGTTAATGTTATTAAAATAAATTCCACAATATTATGTAAAATGAAAGGTAGATATTGGAGTTGATGTTATTAATGTAAATCCCAGAGTATTGTATAAAATGGAAGGAAATGCTTTAATTTACTGGCTTTTTCTTTACTGAAAAAGATTAAGCTGTATCTGAAACACGCAGGACTCAATAGAGTGCTGGTGTAACTCAGTGTATTTGAATTGTTTCTGCACTGTGAAGAAATGTGCTGGTACTAGGAAGCTGAGAGATGAAAAATTGCTATGTTAGGCATTGGATTGAAATACATTTTAAATGGATTGTTTTTTATGGTCCTGTAGCAATTGAAAATTCTGATTCAGTGTCTGCTAAGAAGATGTTGGAAATGCTTTTAGAAGTTTCTTACCCAATAATAATATTGACAGTTCACTAATACCACATAACCCAAAAATAATGATTAAGGCACACTAAGAAATTTTTACAGTAAAAATTGTGGCTTATTCTGATTTGGATTTATTTTGAATCTTGCATTTTTCACAGGAGATTCAGTGCTGGCTGAAGAGTACATGACACAAGTTGGCAGGTGATGTGGCTCACGGTATGCATAAAGTTAATTTTTCAGTCTCTCCCATCTTAATCTGCTGTCTTTCAGCCTCAATAATCTGTTTCTTTAAACTGCATTATTGTTAAATGTCATACTGACTGTGAGGTCATTTAATGTTGTGTTCTGTGTTTCTGTGTTTTCCCAAGGAACAGAATATTCTTTTGAAATCTTAGCTAGTTATGTAGCTTTTATAGATTTAAAATTATATTAACATCTGCTTTATGTAATTAGCATACATTTTAATCGAGATACTATAATACAGTATATTTATGATTATATGAATCACAGCTCTGCAATGTAGGTAATTTACAGACATGCATGTAGTATGTATGTTAACTTATGCAAAATTCATATTAAAGTATGTTGAGGTTATTATTAGTTTTATTTAATAAATTCAGATAGCAAGTCAAAAGCTGCTCTAAATACCTTCTGACATCATCAGAACCAGATACAAGGTAGGCTTTGGGAGGAATTTCAAACCAATGAATTTTTGAAAGTGGTGTTTCAGGATTTATTATATGTTGTTGATAATTAGGAGCTAAAAAAATAACAAATTTGAAATAAGGAACTATTGTAATTGGTAAATATTTAATAAAAACAGCTGTATCTGTATATGTGTGAAAGCCTGATTATCAAAAACTATGGAATGCATTATTTGCAAGTGAGAAATGGTAAAAATGTGACTGTTAGTCTGAGAAAAAGCATGAGGAGTATTAGCCTAGAGGCTAATATTTTAAGAAGTTATTTCAAGCTAATGAAAAGAAGGTCATAGATTTAAAATGCCATTTCAACCATCTAAGTGTAATAAAATCAGCTAATGCAGAGATGCTTTCTTGCAATAATAAATAAGCAGATGGCTGATATGGAATACAGAAATGTATCCAAGTGAGTAAACAGCAAATTAAGGATTGTCCCTAGTTGTGAAGAATTCATTCCAGCAAGAAATTACTACTGCATCTGAAATCTAGAGAGCTAAACCTAGAGAGCTAAGAGAGAACCTGTCGTCTGTATGCCACAGATCTCTGTGCTGAACTGTAGTGCACAAAAGTACATGTTCCACAGATTTCCATTTTTAAAGGACTTACTTCACAGTACTGATCAGACTTCGGTGTTTTGAATTTTTAAAAGTATGGCTAGGTTCTCTATGCTGTTACTTGGCATTTGAATGCCAGAAAGAAGTTCTGATTTTCTCTATATGCTAAAATAAGAATAAATGTTGTGATATTCTAAAATGGCTTGAAAAGAAAATAGTAGGTTCTAAACTGCTGCCAAATCTGCAAGGTTGCAATAGTAAAAGTAACAACAGGAAAAGAGGAAGAATAAGCATTTAAGGAGAAATACTTTATTCCATGTTTAGAGTGAAGTGGAAACAGATTATCCAAAGCAAATGACAGAAGGACAGCCAAATTTGAGAAACTGAGTGTCAGTAGGCTGGGGAAGTGTGGAGGAACAAATTTCTGAGGCCGCAGAATAAGGGTATTAGGTATGAATTGGAACTGATTTTGTATTTAAGGGTCTGCCAAAATGATGGTACTAGAATATACTGATGCAGGGATATCCTGCATGTATGGCATATGTCTCAGACAACTTCCAGAGCACCATGGACCATCTAGAGTGATGGACCACTCTAGAGCAAAGAAATTATTGGTGGATAATGAACTGAACTGATAAAAGATTTCTGTAGAGCATTGTTAATATGATCTAGAAAATGGAAGAACTACTGAACAAGTTTATGACAAATTGGATACTATTAGCAATACTATTAACTATGTGGGACAGAGCCAATGTTAATAATATATGTACAATTCCTGCCACAAAACAGCTTTTGGACTTGAAGCCTTGAGCCTAGCAATATAAAACATATATATTTAACAGTTGGCAAAGAGATAGGAGATAAGTGAGGATAAAATAATGAAATTATTACTTCTCCCAAAGTGGCACAGATTTTTGGTGACCAAGAGGTGTTATGTTGTGGTTTAATTTTGTAGCTAAAATGAACACCAACAACTATACAGACTTCAACATTCAAGTATGGATATTGTGCAGTTCTAAAAAAAAGTCCTAGCACATTTCAGCTAGACACATGTAAATGGACACATGCCAAGTCAACAGTACTCTTGAAAATTGTGGTCAGACAATACATCTGTCTTTCACTTGGATAGCTGCTTTGTTTTGAAAAGGTTCACATTTTATGAGATTTGTCTCTGGACTTGAGAGGTAATGTGATCTGTATAATCAGTATTACAGAAGACTTCAAAATTTTACTGTTCGGGGTTTTTAAAAACTTTTTGTATTTCTCCTGCCACATATTCAGATAGCAGGCTCACTGTAGTGTGTTATACTTCTCATATGATCCATAAATCTGTGATGCACATTTTTTTAATTTTAGAAGCACAGTGTTACAGTTCTGCCCTAAACACTGACTGACTTCACCAATGAAAAAAGTGTGAGATTAATCCAAGTCATCCCTTTTTTATCTTTTGTATGTAAGTCTTGCTTTCACTGAAAAAGTATTTTTAACTAAATAAGCTCCTAATTAAAACTTAATTCAGTTTTAATTGAGCAAGTGTAGATCCCTTTTACAGAATCCCCCAGGTTACTTTAATAGTGTCTTTTTCATTTAGCATATGGTGTACATAAATGTTTCTTCTATTGAGTCTCCTGGCTAAAGTGGGTCTCACTGTGGGCATCCATTCTCACTCGTATTCTTTCTTAATTGGGATGGCTGCTTGGATGGTCATGTGAAGAAATGGATCAGTATTCTAGCACAGGTCACCACATAATCTTGGTGACACATTACCATGATGGAGGAGGCAGTTATGAGTCAGAAACAAGAGGCAAGAAGTCATGGAAGTTATTTCAGATGTGCTGATTCTTATCTTACCTTTATTGAACAACAGAATATTTTGGTTCAACTTTAACCAACTTTATCAGATTTTTCACTGAGTGAACCCATAGAAGACATGAGTAAGGACTGCTCTGTTAATTTTGCAAGCCTTTGTAACTTGATTCTTTTAAATACTGTGTCCAGCTGCATCAAGGTGGTGGATTAGGGTTTATAATATACAAAACTGTCCTGAAGAATCAAGATACTTTAGCAGAATATCTCAGCAGCCAGAACTGTGCAGAAGATAAACTGAGATATGGTTAAATATTTTTGCCAGCCTTTAATGAAAAACACTGTTGTAAAACTTACTACAACAGCTAGGAAACATAAACACATATTCAAGTCAATGGAAACTAATTAGATAATCTCTCTGACATCAAATTCAATGTGATTTGATTATATATCCAGAAAGGAAGCTTCATGTTTATGAAAGCTCGATTTCCAGTAACATAGTAATGAACTGCAGCACATCTTTGCCAGTGCTTTTTGACCCAGTGAAACATTAACAGATTTTTCATTTTGTTTATGCTATAGCAATTGGCTGCAAATGTGTGATAACACTGTAATAAACAATATTGACTTGTGGAATGGCATGAAAAATCTGATCCAGAAAGTGTGTTTATATCAAGTAAAATAGAAATATTAATGATTTCATCTTAGGGGTAGTGTTCAGACACTTTTACTGTAGAAATGTAGGCGTATTCCCCTTAGAACTTCAGTCATAGATCTCAGTGAAGTTGATACTTTGGACCTTATCTACTGTATTCAGTGGAAAGTTTTCCTATTATTTTGTTTATACTATTGATATAAATAGGGATCCTAGTCAGGAACAAGGGCTGTACAATGGGCTATACAAGTGAAAAGAAAAAAGATGTTTGTTCACTGATAGACCCTATAATCCAAGTATGAAATAGTTTGGACAGCGGTAGATGGTTTTGTATTAAAAAAACCCAAGGAGATATTGGTTGCTGCCATAGTGAATGTATCAGTGACTGAAGTACTGTCAAGTTTTGATAAATGTCATGGAGCAAGACAGTTTTATGGGAAGAGCTCTGGAGATCAGGCAGAACTGGATCCCAACAACTTAGACAACTGCTTGGACAACTGATGATAAGTCTATGAATAAGAAACATTTAAATCATGGCAAATGTTTGTATTCTGGCTGGCTTTTTTATGTTTGCTGCAAATAGAATACCAGGATGAATCGTCTCAAACTGGCAGAAGCTAACCTGTGCTGCACTAAAAAGGCCTGAGAGGCAGTTATGCAGAGTAACACTTGGAAACTTGGCTTTTACCATATCTCATGCAGTAATTTTCCAGCGTTGGGCCATTGTTGAATGAATGTCAGTTGGATCTTACTCTACTCTTAAGTCATAAAAAAGAACCGCTTCCCTCCATTGGGAAGAACAGTCAGTTCCATCAGGGCAAACACAACGATTGCAAGTAGAGTTGCACTGCTAATAGACTTGTATGAAAAAAAATTGCATTTAATATTAAATTTCTCAGTCGAACTTGAGGTAAGTAGCTGGGGGAAGATCTGCAGTTTAACTTTGAATGTGAACACTCAAGCTTCTCATAATCCGTTGCTTACACAATACTGCAGTTGTATAAAATGACTTACAGTGTGGGCAAGAACTGTGAGCAGGGCTAAGAGGGGGAACAGTGGAATCTTCCAAATCAGTTTGTTAATATTGTATGGTTATAGACAGTAGTGGAGCATGGCATTCTGAACTAGGAGCTTTCTTTAGTAGTTTCACCAGAAAGTCTAACAAGACAGTTGGCCAGAACAGTATGTGAACGCCTGTCTCCACAGAAGCTGGTAGAAGAACTCTAGCCAAGTGTGAATTCTACAGATCATACACTGTAGTGTGTGTATGTATATATCTCCATACACTCACACACAGAGTATGGTGTGAGTGCCTACATGCCTAAACACTCAGTAGTCAAGGCACTTCCTTTACAGAAAAACCTTCTCTCTGCAGAATTATACCATTTGTAAACTATTCACGTAGTATCTGTTGTTCAGGAGGTTACACATTGAAGACAAGACTTTATGCTTCCAGGAGGAGGCATACACATCTCTAATTGTGAAAGCAGCTACCTGTTCCTCTCTGCAGCTGCATATGCACTTGGAGATGATTTATTAGACCATTATTAGCTGTGTAATTTAATAGTCCAGAATAAAAGACAATTTGATATTTGGCAGTAATAATAGATTTAGAACTTTCTATGCTTCTAGATAATTTTTTTAAGGTGTTAGAAGTTAATCCATGAATTTTGATCATGACAAGCTGTAGGCTTTTGTTTACTTTCCAGGTCTTTTTTCCCCGGTATGAAACAACACATAATAATATTCTTGAAAATATCTTCGCAGTACATACTTATTTATATTTTATATTAAGTACAGGAGCAACATGCTCATCATTTTGCAAGAAAAACTCAATAGAACTACATTTCTAGTCAGTTTCTAGGTAGTTTCCTGTTTTATATATAGTTATATATACTGTTTCCTTTTCACTGGCACTTTTTTCTTTCCTTTCAGAAGGGCTTTTCTGGTTATATTGCTAACTGTAATCATGACTGGCTGGCTGCTTTTAAAAGCACTCATTTCTACAGGATTTTGTATTGGGTGGAAATAGTATCTCACATTTTGTCTTCCTGATGAATCTGATTGTCTTTCATCTTCATAATGTCACCTGCCTGACTTGTGCTGCAAGTATAGAAAAGAATTGAGTCAAAGCAGTCCTTTAATTGCTGGTAGTTTTGTCCCAGTCCTACACTGAACCGTACAAATAAATGAAATGGCAAAAAAAACTACTGGAAAGACTGTGACCTGTTGCCCTATTACAGAAGCCAGTTCTATTACAAATCTTGACAAAAGTGAAAAAACCCACCTTTATTTTTCAGGTGAAATTGTGAAAAAATATGTGAGCCCATACAACTCACAAAAGTCCTAAAGCCACCTTTGTCATATAGAGGATAGTTTTTTATATTGCATTTTGCATGAACCGATGTGAACTTGTTCTGCCTCTGCACTGAAACTGCTGAACTCTGTTGGAACATAAAGAATATGGTGACAGTTTGAGACAGCAGTTACAAGCTCAAGCTTTCTGAAGTATTATAGGAATTATTGATTAAAGGCCTACAACCTGTGATTTGTAGGACACCTGAATGGTTCACAGGAGCAGATTTCAGTCCCTCTGAACTTCCTGGTAAGACCTCTTGCTCTGAAATTCATTGTTAGCAATCTCATTAGCCAACCACAGAAAACAGACAAGGGAAAGAAAAAGAAGGCACCTGTTGTTCCCCACAGTGCTCTTCTTGCCATGAAAGAGAAATTAAAATAAAATGTGACAAAGCGGGAGATAGTAAGAAATAAATAAGAGGCTTTGAATCAGAGAAGTTCCATGTTACCACTCCATTCTAAAAGGGGAGAAAAATTTAAAACCCCAAACCAGGTCTCAATTTACCATGTTTTGAAAAGAAAATTCTGGGTTCTGGAAGACGAAGACAGATCAATTCTAATGAGTCTGCTATAATCCTTATCATAATTTTCAAGCTGTGTGTGTTATGTTTCTTTTCAAAATAATCTGTATTCAGGGGAGTCTCAGGACAATGGAGGGCTTGTGAAGACGTTGTGTAATACCAGTTGCTCAGATAAACATCTAAACTTCAGGGAGCTTGTCTATGCACCCCAAATGCAAGGCTTTGATAAAATTTCTATTCAAGAAACAGTGACATTAAAGGTAACCTTAAGCATATACAAAAATACAAAGCAATAATTACCACTGGCCCTAAGACAATGCTTTTTTCAAGGAATGCCCTTTGAAAATTTTGCAGGTGATGACAGAGTATCTCAGGTATGCTATTTTCTAGGAGCAAAACCATTATTGCAATAGGCACAATTTAATTTAAGAATCACTTCTCTGTAATAACTCTGTTTAATGAGATAATAATAACTTGGCAGCCAACAAGATAAAAAAACATAAAATCAGTCATTCTGGTTAGATTATTTGATTTTCATGTTAGGATTACCTGTTGTCTGTGCAACCCACTGAATGAAAAGGGAGTGATAGAACTTGCTCATTTTTCAGATATATACATCTAGTTCAGGAACTCCAGAATATTTACCTCAGTAATATGATACTGTCTTCCCATTACTGAATTTAAACTTTTCAGCCAAGGAGATAATATTTATTTATGGTTTATTCAATTACTGAGTAATTATGGGATTTAATTTTCTTTATTCAGTGTATAAGATTTAATTAGAAAAAATACAAACATTTAGTTAAATGATCTGTTAATAATTATATTTGAAAACCTATACCCTCTCACTGCTAAACTCCCTCAAACTGCCTTCTGCTCTCAGTATTTGTTGTATGCTTACTGTGGAGTCTTGCTTTGCTAGTGAAGTTTCCTGTGTTGTGATGCAAACATATTTCAGTATCTCAAACCATTGAATTTTTCACAGGTGCCGTAGTTTAACAAAATACAACAGTATGACAGTTGGCTGTAAATTATTTCATGTTGCACATATCTGCCTTATAAGTAAAACTCTTAACCTCTTTTTTAACATTTTGACCGTGTGATCCAAAATCAAAGAATTCCCAAAAGACAGACAATGAGCTGCTAAAATAACTGTAATGATGTACAAGTCTACAGTTGCCCTTTTCTCTCTGTCGAAAGACTCTGCATATAAGGCAAATCTCCACCTGGCAAATTCTAATGTCAGTTTTTCTTAATTACATGGGTATTACCAGATCCAGTATATGAAAACAGTATATTGCTTCCATTATAGTTAAACATTTGCATTAAACACAAATGTTATTTGCTTATCTGTGTACCCGGCTTCAGGCCAGTAGCTTGTCTGCTTCTTATTAGTTGCAGTGTAATCTAAAATAGAGGCTGAATAAAATAAATGACCAAGAATATAGCTTCAGATAATACTGGCCATGTGCCCCACTCTGTCTTTCCCTCTTCTGTTTCACAGAATCACAGTATTGTCATAGTTGGAAAAGGCCTCTAAGATAACTGAACTTCTAATAGTTAGCTGTGGCCTTTTTTTAGAGTTCTGTTATGTGTACAGTAGTAACTGGATTTTCTTAATGTTTATCTCCTCTCTTCTGTTAGCCACATTGCTTGGAATGGTTGTCATCCACTTTGTTGATCTGGACTTCAGTCTCTTCCTGCATGGACCCTTCCGTACTGCTCACTAGTGTTAAGAGTTCAAAAGTAGTGCTCCCACTATAGCACAATGCAAAAATCTTTACAATAGTTACAAAGGTTCCATTGAATACTTAAAAAAGGAGCTTTTATTGAATTTTTAAAAAACTGAAAAAATATGGACTATTTAACCAGAACTTTCCCCAAAAATCCAGCCTACAGTAGGCAGTTGATACATGTTATCAGCAAGAAGGAGTTGTCAGGTTTGAATACAGCAAGTTTTCTGCTATACTGATGATTGCAACAGAATTTTTTTCTGTTTAAAAAAAAAAACCAAAAACCCCAATAACACTCTTTTTTTAAAAAAAACAGTGTTTTTTACCCCATCACCATGATGATGATGTTGGAGAGTTTTAGCCAACAGTTGTAGGATATTCAGGAATAATCAGTTTATGCTTTACACTTTTAGAAGAGTTTCCAGTCAATCTAACTAAGCTCAAGAACATACTGATTTTAATTCTTGCTTGTTACAGATACGTCGCTATAGATGGTTTTGCCATTTGTAGCACTTCATGACCGATAACATATTGATGAGTAACTTGATGTGCAGATGCTGAATCTGGGTCACAGGATTCCAGAGGGTCAAAACCTTTCCTCTGTGTTCAGTTTGGCTGTTATTTGAGAGTATTTGGGTCTTACAGCACATTATGTGATCATCATACATTTATGATCTTCTCTTATTTGCAACAGCAGTCTCATAACAGAATAGATTTGGGTTTTTTTTCCCATATAACAAATACTGTGAGGAATTTCTATTACGATCAGAAGGTGAAATACATATCTTTTTCTTTATACAGTGAATTTCTTCACTTTTGTTGTATACTGATTATCCCTCTAGCACTACAGAGTGCATAGATTTCATCAGAAAGATCAAGAATACTTGTTATTAAGAAGTATTTAAGAAATTTAGTATAACTATCCTCATGTGTTCAAAAAAGTAATCAAAATAATTTGATCATTTGCAAATTTAGAAAGTTGTATTTTATTACTGTAAGAGAAATCTGTACTCAGTATCATCACAAGCGTGAAAAATAGTTTTTATTAACATACAAAAATGAGTAAGGAAAATAGAAATTGTAATTAAACATGTACTTTCATGTATAAAAAAGTATTGCAAGTAAAAAATCAATAAGGTAATTCTTTAAGTTCTTGTGAACAGTTAGAAACAGAAGAAGGAATTTTCTGAAATAGAAGCAAAGGAAGTCTTCTGAAATAGAAAACATTTGGCAATATATTTTGATTTCTCAATAAAATATCCATGTAAACAGGTAATAAAAAATAAACCCCCAACCTACTTGTATATGAATATAACTAAATCAGAGGAAAGCAGGGGGCTTTGGCAGTGTAGCAGTATTATTATTCTGTGTATTTGCTTTACATAGTTGATCGCTGGCCTGCCTCATCAAGTTTGAGGTTTTGTTTTCTGGCTGCCTCACTACTGATCCTCAGATCAGGTTTATCTGCATTACTGCCATCTGTCATTGTGGATTCTGCTTCTGTGCCTTCGGGAGTCTCTCCCATGGGCCGCAGAACTTCCGCATTCACCTCTGGCGGGCGCTTCCAGTGGGGCCTGCTTGCCATCCACAAAACAAGGGCACCAAATATGACAAGCAGAAGACCAAGACAGTTGACAAAAGTTGCCTCTGGTGGGGATGCACTGTATGAGGGGTTTTGCCTTTGAAGGGGAAGAAAGAGGACAGTTGTTTTGAAGACAATCCTGATCTAAAACCAGCAGTCTCCTGCTAGGTAGGTCTTTAAAACAGAACAAAACAGTGTCCCAATACTAGATGGTTATCATTCTGTGCAACTGGAAGTACTGTTTGCAATCAATAATCTTAATAAAAAAGTGGGGGGAAAATACTTACAATGAAAATATAAGCTTTTCTGTGATTCCCATGAGAGCTGTTGCAATCACTGTTGCGAAGATGGTGAGACCCGAATAAACGTGTATTGGCATGAGAGCTGCTCGGAGAGGAACTGGAGCAAAAGGGAGCAGAAAGACAGCGAAACCCAAGACAAGCTAAACACAAAACAGATTAATTGTTAAAGCTTTATGGGAAACAAGCTGCACGTCTCAAAAAGAAAAAAATCATCCTAAAAATGCCATTTTGAGATGGCGTCAGGTACAAATTTGAAAATAATTGGCATTTTTATTTTTGACTGTGTTTCCCTTCAAAACCAGAGGTGGATTAGCACCTGGGAAGCAACATGAAATATTTTATATATAAAATCAGTGTCCAAACTTACTGGCAATGCTAAAACTGCAACCAAACAAATCTTCAATGTCACTAATTCAGCAATATATTAAAGGTGTGACCAGCTATATTTTTAGTGTGTGAAGTTCATGAGAATTCAGGAGACATGAATAACTTCCCTCTTCCATTAATTTTGTCATCATCATGTCACATGGTTACAGTCACAGGCTTGCTCAGTCATATTGAAGTTGCATCCCTTCTTTAGTTTGTTCTACCATTACTTACCCCTACTGCTATATTAGAAATAGTGCCAGAATTTGTATTTCATTTTGCTTTAATGTCCAGGCTTAGTCTTTGTTTTGTCTTTCAAAACAGGATTAAAGAGCCTTTTATTTTCTCCCAGGGAAGCTTTTTAATACACCAAAATCAAGTCATCTCTTAATCTTCTTTGGATCTATTAAACAGTTGGAGCTTTTTAAATCTTTCACTGGAAGACAGTTTTCCATCTGTCACTTTACTTTACCAGATTTTCTTTTTTTTAAAAAAAATCTTTAGTATTTCATAGTAGTTTCACTGATGCCATATATGGAGGTTAAGAGAATTTACTTCTGTTGTCACAGCATTGTGAGAACTCATTTTGAACTTCATACAGTCTTTGAGTATTTTTTTCCAGAGACATTGCTTTCCAAGAGGCACTTTCCATTTGGCATTTCTGCCCTCTTTACGTCTTAAATTTATGTCTTTGTGCCATACTGTATTGACATACATTTGCCTTAAATACAATATATTTACACTATTGTTCCTGTAGGTAGTGTATTGTGCGAGTATCCGCCCGCAATAATTTTTCAGTACTGAGACTGATGAGCCATTTCTGACAAATGTCCCATGTCTTCTCTATGAACAGAGATACTACTTTATGAGTGTTTTTTAATAGTAGTTCTCAGTCACTTAACAAATACCACTCTCTGACTGGAGACTTACATCCCAGTTTGACAGAAGTAACACTACAGAGTTCTGCTGATGAGTCAGCATGGCATTAAGTGCCATTGATCATGTTTATAGTAGCAAGGTGAAAAGAATTAAGATCTCGCTCACAATTCTTTATCTAGACCTTTAGAAAAAAAATGCTGATAATCAGTATAGTAGCAGCAGAGATTTCCCTGAAATAACTGCATTATTAGGACAAGGAAAATCTTAACATTGTTCCTTCTTGTTCACTAGCAGTTGCTCAAATATAAAGAATATATGCAACAATGCTACAATATGCTTTCTTTTTTCTAAGCATTAAAACCACAGTTTCAATGCTATTTCCTGTGCCTTCCAGCCTGAGCAGTGGAGGATAAAAGTCCAGCACCCAAATCCCCAAATCTGGGGATTTTCTGTGCTTCTTCATCAGAAAATTAAGTCTTATTTTTTATTTTTAATGTTTTGGCAAAGAATTACAATTTGAAAGAACAAAATGCATTTCTATAGTGTAATAACACAATCTAGAGAATTCAGAGTGCATATGCAGAAACACCACATCTGTAGTTGTACACTAAACACCAGGGCATGCCTGCTCTTCTATGCCAAATGCAAAATGTACTTACTTAGCTCATTTTGGATGTTACAACTCTAATTGTCTGCCAACGGGAGCAGTTCAGAGCGTGCACGTGAACATTATCAAGGTTTTAGTGATTCAGGGAAACTGGTTAGCTAGTAATAGCTCATTCAGATGACAGATTCTTTAGGTCTGCACTGCTCCCTGCTATGCTTGTTCTGCTAATAAATAGAAGTCATGAGGCCAAGAAGCAGCTACTTACAATTACGATCGCTGGAAAAAAAACAACCCAAAAACATTACTACACTTGAGACTTCCTTAATAAAAGCTCTAACTGTATTTAAATATGCTGCTAATAAACCAAATCACTTGCTTTAGCTTCAGCAGTTTAGGGAGATTAGAAACACACTACTGTGTAAATGAGTTATAACTGAACTGCCATTAACCCAGAAAATTAACAGAATTTGCTTTTAAATAATTTTTTCTGTGAAATCAAGGATTGATTATTTGCAGCTTCACATGCTTAATTTGCCAAAACACGGAATGTAAAATGGGTATCCCAGTAATTAAGAGTGTATTGAAGAGGGCCTGTTGTCCCTGAATTACTAAACACATTCTTCAAATTTACAACCTGTTTATAAATACAGTTAGGTTCTGACCTGGAGAGAGTAAAATATAACAGCAGCCAGTCCAATCCAGCTGTGCAGACTGTACATATTAGGAATGTTCCTGGCATTGTGGAAATCAAACACAGCTACCATAGAAACGATAGCAAGAATCATAGCTATGGTATTTAATCCTGCATGTATGAACTTCATTAGGAGTTTGCTGCACTTCCAGGTCCAGGGCAACCTGTACACAATAATAGCTGAAGAAAGAACAGAAACAAGATTTTATGCCTTATAGTATAACTTCTCTTAAGAGTTTAATAAACAAGCAGCATTCACATAGTTCCCTTGTAAATTACAGGAAAATCCAACCTTTAATCTTTTAAAAAATTCTATTAAAAGGCTTTTTCTCCTACACATAGCATAGCCTACTCCAAATACACAACTCAGACTTAAATATAGCTTTTAGGGAGATTTCTTCCTAATTAAAAAATCAAACCAACAAACAAACAAAAACAAAAACCCCAAACCAAGCAACTTAATCATGTTAAAAAAAAAAAAAAAAAAAAAAAAAGTAAACAACTTGGTGTCTTTTCCTCATTCCTTAAATTGATCTAACAGGGATTCTGCATAGGATTTTTATTTTTCTGCTACTGGTCAGATTGCAGGAGATTGCAATTCTTCTATCCAGAAAACCACCTATTGAGGAAGTGTGTAATATTATTTTGAAATATTCTCTTTGCCAACTTTGGGTAATGCTTTTCTCTAGTTGCATTGATACACATATGGCTATCTATTGCACTGATATTAACAGGACTACTTTAAATGGGAAAATGCTACTCAGCATCAGGGAATCATAATCTCACTCTTAAGAGACAAAAGAATTGGGTAACTATGACTCTTCCATGACTCTTAGATGATTGTAAGATTTTTGCCTGTATTTGCTTTGTTAACTCCAGCAGACACTGTTTTGTCCAATATGAGCAAAACAGCAATTTCTTGTGTTCTAACCCCAGATGGTCCACAAGAATAAGAGCCCAGAGCAGCTTCTTGCTATGCTCTGTCCTCAAGGTCCCCACTGCTCCTTCCCTGCCACAACTGTCCCGCAGGTCCTTTCCACAGGGGGCACACATGGGCCAGATAAGACCACTGAAGCCCCATGTACATCTGATTACAAAATAGGTAGTAATTCTGGATGTGTGACAGTATATAAGTGTATTCAGATAACCAGGGACAAGTATTTATGAGGACACCTGATCACTTGATCAATCAAGGCTGCTGCCCACATCCATAAATGTCTTGCTTGAGCAAAAAGACTGAGCTCCATTAACCTTATTCATCACATCCTGATTTAAGATTTTTGCTTATGAAATTACATTCAAATCTTAGCTATACTTAAATGAAAGAACAAGAATATTTACATTTTTTTAAAAAATTTCCTGTTCCAAACATTAAGAAAGAAGTGTGAGCCACAAAAAAAAAAGTATTGCCTGATAAATACAAAGAGTAAAAATTTATTTCTCATGTGTAACCCTAGCTAAAAAGCTAAAAATGCAAAAAGCATAAGCTGCAGAAAATAAATAGGATATTCATTCTGTGTCTTGTGATGAATGAGAATAATAAACGACAAATTAATTTCCACGTTCTGTTTACACTTTTTTTTTTTTACTTGGACGCATGCCAGGAAATACAGTACTGCACTAAATATTCACAAAGAAAACACTGTTCACAAGTGAAATTTCCAGACCACGAACAGATTTTAAATCAGGGTGTGCTTTTACATACTCTTGTGAAAATATAATACTGGAATAAAAGCGTCCCTTAGAATGCTTCACTATATGCCATGCTTAGGTAGTTCTTAGCTTTCTACTTTTGAGAATAACAATAGTAAATCCTACAAAATCAGGAAGATAGAAGCCTTATTTTTAGGACAGTTTGACTGTAATCCACCTATCTATATGGTGTATATCTGATTCAGCACACCAAGCTTATTATCACCCCAGCAATTCCCCAAAAGTTACATCATAGTCTTCTGTCTTGTTAATATTGAAATAATTGCCTGCACTAGACTATAATTAATTAACCTAATACTAATGTTTGTGATTTCTAATACTGTAAAGCAGGTATGCCAGAAAGTCCCAAATGACCCTCAACATCCCATGAGGATATTCCCAATAAATCCTCCTTGCTCTATCTTAAATTATGGCCCACAGTAATAATAATGGGCCAATAATTTTTCCGAGTGCAGCAGAGCACTGCATTCTGTAAGTTACAGTAAACTTGGTTTGTGTAGATCCTGGTCTCAGTTTTCAGTCTGTGAGGATCAAGTCCAGGCTAAAGTTTTTATACAACATTTTTAATTGGTGCATAAGATGCTGCCATCTAGTTGACTTAACTTCCAAAATCACTATCAAACTCCCTAGTCACTGGTCCCCATGGTCTCAGATCTCTCTCTGGGCCATGACTTTTGTGGGCTCTTCCCCATGAAAAATGTGATAGAAAAGCAAGGAATAGCAGACTAGTGATTTGGACATTTGTTAACAATGCCATGCATCAGCTTGTTACATACCACAGCCCAGGACATATGCATGATAGTACAGTTTGTTGGAATCCTGTCATTGAGGGCTGTGTGATTACACTGCAAATTTAGCAGATCTTACTGTTCGTCCCTGTGAAATGACAAAGGCCCATTTCCTCATCCCCAGTTTTGTTCCACTTCTTTGTGCTTTCCCTTGCCTTTGTCATAACTTGTGCTTTTCTGACCAGCAGGAGGAAGTCAGACAATCGGGGACAGAAGGGGAGAGGAGGAGGAAGATTCTTCTTTCAGTGGTGCAAACGCTTAAAAACTGACTCAGATGTGATGTGTACTTTCATCTCAAAATTGAAATAGCCTGTCTTAAAAGCACATACAGAATTATAGCATTTTTAGTGGTGAAATGCTATAGCAGTCCTGTGAAGTACTTTCTCTGGATACAGCATTGCTACTGCTGTTAAAGAGATTTGCCAGTCTAGGCTTTCATACACACAGCTCTCAGATCTCACTCCTGTTTTGAGGTCTGATTTTAAAGCACGTCACAATGAATGATCTTGCAATATCTTATATTGGCATGGGTCAGCTGTTCTTTGCCAAATGTACAAAACAAAACTCTAGAGTTAGCTCTCTAGTGCTTCTGACTGCTGCACATGCTGTAGGGAGGTGCCATGGATTGCTTGTGAGGTGCCTTTCACCTGAGAAGGCACACAGCATGGTTCTGGGAGTGCATCAGAGATGCAAGGCCCGGCAGCTTGGAGCTGCCAGAAAGGAATGTTCCTCTTCACTCCTCCTAGTTCCTCTCTTGCTCCTTCTTGTCTGGTTCTGTTGCTTACCTTTGGCAAGTTCTGAATGCCTGCTACATTCTTTGGAAACCACTGAAACAACAGAAGGAGCAAGAGCCCACTTACGATTTCAAAAGGACTCAAACTAACATCAATTAGAGAGCTGCTTCTTCACAAGTTGCCTGCAATAAGACACTGACAGCTTGGCAGTAATTTCCTCTTCCAATTCTGGAAATTTCAGCAGCCCATTGTATGTTAGAAACTCCAAGGATTAGCTATTTTTCCTTTGAAGATACATTTGGTGATATTTGAGGCAGAGATTATCATGTTTGTGAGATAACTCAGAGCAAGATTTAACTTTAGCTGAGATTTCAACATGAAAGACTATGCTTACTTAAAAATAAAAAATGCTGTCCTTCTCCTTGCTCTTGCACTCTGTCCACCACTTCCCTTCTCCCATCCATGGCACTTCTGGGATCCTTTGTGCAGGCAATCCAACTTTCTATTCTGGCAAAAAAACTCCTTTGGAGCCTGCCTTGTGTCTACAGTCATTGTTCAGTATTTCCATTTGTAAAACAAGACAAAATTCACAGTTATTTTACCTATTCAATCACACCACTATTACTTCAGGCCCTTCTTAAAACTAGCTTTTTCTTCATTTTTTCCCTATCTTAATTTTTTTTAAAAGTTGCTGTACTGGTATGTGCACAGACTTTTATTGACAGTGTTTGTGTCTAGTGCACAATTACTGTGCACTGACAGTGTTTTGTCAGGTATCATTTACCTATAGGTGCTGTAGATTTCAAGTGTTGCTATTTATTTCCTACAGCTTTTCCATTTGATTGACAAGATATATGTAACATTTTTATCAGGGCATATCTACTTCCCAATATACACATTACTATAGTCATCCTGTGTACCTCCTACTGACCAACAATATAACATTCTATCCTATGTTTAGACTTCAATGAGCTCAAGAAACAGTTGATTTGGTTATTATTTCAAGTCTCCAAGCGAATTTAAGTAAGCTACTGATTAGCTTTCTACTCTGAACTACTTTAAGACTTCTTTTTCTTGTACACATGGAAAGAGGTATCCTATTCCCCAGTCTCATTTAAATTACTTTGAATTCAGTGGCAGAATTTTGTCAGTCAGATTTGAATCAGATTCTCAGGGGTATCTTATCTGTTCATATTTCATCTGTTTTACTATACTACTCCTTCAGTCTCCAACTTTCTTGTTATATAATAGGATTTCCTCTCCAAATAATACTCTATTATCAATTAATTCTTTGTATATGTTCCATTTTTTTCACTATGGTGAACTTCCTTTGACTTTACATATATCCTTATCCACACAAGATGTGAGGCAACATCCTTACTCTGTGACACAGGGAAAAAACGAGTTTCAGAGGAAAAAAACCCAAATTATTAGGAAAAATCTGCAGAAACCTTCCCCTATTTTCTTCAGAAAGTCTATGCTTATAAAAATAGCAGTAGTTTGATCACAGTAAGTAGTATAGATCTTAGTGAAGTCACACCAGGTGTTTCTCATTGCCTATTTGTGGCCCGGAGTTACACTTCCGATTGAGCAATATTATGTAAAACAACATCAAAAAGTTGTATATTGCTCAATAGCAATTTGTAACTTGAAGACACAAAGCTGAGAACACACCCTAGTCCCACTGAAAAAATGAAATGTACAATCTCTGTTCAAATCACAGCATTCCCTTCAAAGCCAGGACTAGGCAGCCACCCACTCCTCCTGTGTCTTCCAACCTCTGGCTGGCTGGGCTCCTGCTGAAGAGGGAGCACACATGTGATGCAGACATGTGCCACTGGAATGAATGTCCGGATGTGCTGCACAAGTTTTCTGGCTGGATGAATGCAATGTATCATTCAGTGGTGAAGCAAATGTAAATAAGGTTATTAAAAATGAAATTCTAAGTTTGTCTACACAAAATTTGAGTTTATCTTCTATTAGAAAAAAAAAATACTCCTACCTACATCTGTAGTGTAAGTCTCCAAGGCTCTTCATTACAGTAAAATCTTCCCTGTGTTCTCTCCCCACAAAAGTCAGTGCTAACACTGCTTGAGAATTTCCACTGTTCCTTGCAGTATTTGCCATTCTTGTAGGTGTTACTCATAGTTAATGTTTCACTTATCTCTCTTCATGTTGAAACTACTAAGAATTTTGTCACTGACTTTATAAAAAATTACTTTTGGAAGTGGTTATCTGTCAAATTTCCCCGTTACTTCTAATGCCACTAGCATAAACTGAAACTCCCAGGATTTTTAAGTGCCCTTATTTTTGCATTATTTAGCTCTAGTTTAAATATATTCACAGACCAGATAAGCACCTCTTTGATACTCTATCATTTGCTTTTTAAAGTTTACTGAGAGCATTGTATTTTACTTTCCTGAACTGACACTGTTTATCAATGGCAGTGTGTCTAATTTAGTTGTTTCCTTGGAATTAACCAATTATGCTAACAGCAAAAACCCTGCTCAGACTCCAGTATTACTGTTGGCTGGAATGAACAACTTTCTCACTTAAGACCTAACATTCTTTGTGTGGGATGGAAAAAAGCATACTGTTCATGGTCATGTGTAATGGGAAACATTTAAATGTCAGTCCAAGGCTGTACTCTGTGCAAGCGAAGTTCATACACTGTATAAAAAAAAAAAAAAAAAAGCAAACCAAAAAAACCCCAAACCAACCCACCACTGAATCATAAGCATCGTATGTTATTTATGCAACAGAATAAAGAATGAATTTAAAAGACGTATTTTACAAAATAATTTATATGAAGTATGTGCTGACAAATTGCATTTTATGATGCTTATGATGCTGCATTTTCTCTGGCACGAACTCTGTTCCTGGATCTAACTCTAGTGGTACTGAATTTTGTTCCCTTGGGACATGGGAGAGAGCCAAAAGAGAGGGAGCCAAAAGAGAGAAACTTTCCTAGGGTAGCACTTCTGGCACTTCGGTTCTCAACTTGCATCAGTTCAGGCTCACTAGGAAAACATCTCGCAAGCATTACTCCAGGTGAAAGGCAATCTCAGGCCAGGGTAAACAAGTGTTTGCAGAAACAAAACAAAACAAAACAAACAAAACAAAACAAAACAAAACAAAACCAAACCATATAGAGCAGTTTCGCCTTACTACACAGGACTCTTTGTCCCTTTCTCGGGGAGTGCTGCCTTTCTTTAATGGCTCCGGCCGTGCCCAAGGGCTGCTGCGCTACCGCTGTCACCCGCTTAGGGCAGCGACCGTCCCGCCAGCTCCGCTCCGCGCTTCCCGCCGCCCCGGCCCCCCCTCCCCGGCTCCAGGCAGCCCCTGCTCCCCCGC